>JAPKID020006065.1:0-10821 GCA_026931265.2 Tropidonophis doriae | reverse complement strand
GGGAGCTGAAGTCCTTCAGACTTAAAGTTGCAAAGGTTGGAGACCCCTGGTTTAAAGGATGCAAAAATCCAAAATCAATTTGTATGTTTCCATTATTGCTTCTTTTTTCCCCAGGAGTCCGGCGCTGATCGGATGTTTTATAGTAGACAGGGAGTATTTCCAAGAAATTGGTCTGCTAGATGAAGGCATGGAGATCTATGGAGGTGAAAATGTGGAACTTGGGATCAGAGTAAGGAATCATCAAAAAAAACTTTTTTTTATTTGTTTGATATATGTAAGCATGGTGATTTTTGATAAAATTAACCTTCAATTTTAACGTTGGCAATAACATTGTTTATGTATTGGATAGCTGAAGAATGCAATATTACTGAATGTAAAATAATATATTCCTGAGCTGAACTCTTTGCATATTTGACTCCTTTTGTGGGATAAGTCAAAAACTATACTACTAAACTTATTTAAACATTAGCAAAAACTGTTGTTGTCATATAAGATATATTTTCAAAAGATATCTGATTAAGTTTTGGATTATGTTTTTGAATATTCTAATCCACGGTCATAAGATTTTAACTATATACAGTATATTATCATTTTAGTCTATACTAATACTGTCCTCTAATATGAAGTGACTGCACTTCAAAAGCTGAACTTGGCACCAGTTTTATATTTTTTACTTTTATGATATTACTTTTATTGTGGTTTTCATTTTCTTTTGTTATTGATTTTATTTTAGATCTTGATTGGGTGTGCCAGAGTTTGGTATAAGATGGGGAGCTTTAGAAATATGTTAAATAAATATATAATATAGTTGTGTTTAGGAGAATATGCACCTACATCAGTTGGGAATTTTCCACTGAAAACTGTAATCCTCCAGTTCTTTTGATCTATGTAAATTACTTGAAGTCATCAACATATTTATAATACTATATTTATTAGCAAAGGTAAATTTTGAACATCTCATATTTCCTTGTTCAGATAGGAAAACTCTTAATGGTTAATTGTTTTCTTTGTAGCCATTTTATTTAGAAGTATGTTTGTATTTACAGGACCACTGAACAGAGGTACTGAGATACATGGGTTTGAATATCACTTAGCCTTGAAAATAGAATTACTGCAAAATCAAAGTGTAGAATTATTTACACATTTTAAAAAGCGGTAAACCTATAAATATTTATTGTTGTGCAGGAAAAAAAAATATTTCTCCAAGATATTCTTGTTTGTTTAAGATAGTGGAACTATTTTAGAATCAGCCCAATGATGAGTTGGATAATATGTCATTCCTTGTCTGGAATGTGCTGACGGTTATTCTTCATAATGATACAATTTCTATTCCACAGATAAGACATATAGATTAGCCACAGTCTACATGATTTTGGTATCTCAACATTTTCCTCACAAAATATAATCTTGTTGACTTTTTAGCAGGCCAGCTGTTTTTTTATAGTGAGTAAAATATTCTTAGGAAGATAGCAGGAGTTTTTTTTTCCAAATCATTGTATTTTTAAAAAATGGAACCATGTTTTTTTAGTTCAAAAACTTATTCTCTCAATGGGGTTGCTTTGAACTAGAGACAGATAATACTTATGTGGAAACATGCATTGATTTATTGACATTTATGGTTAATCAGAGGCAACAAAGATTCACCTAAAGTGATATGCGGTTTATAGAACCTCTTTGCTGTTAGTAGTTGTGAAGTCGTGCCCAACCCATTGTGACCCCATGGACAACATTCCTCCAAGCCTTCGTGTCCTCTACTATCCTCTAGAGTCCTTTAAGCCTACTGCTTCGGTGATTCTCACTTCATTCCCTGTCATCCTCTCATTCTTTTGCCCTTTGTCTTTCCCAGCCTTAGGCTCTTCTCCAGTGAGTCCTTCCTTCTCATTAGGTGGCCAAAGTATTTAAGTTTCATCTTCGGGATCTGGCCTTCTATAGGATTTTATAGAACCTCTCTATAGACATTTAAAAATCATGGCACTCATTGCATTGGATATATTGCAATTACACTGGGTCAGGGAAAAAATGGTTAATTTTCTCTGCAACTGGTATGTTTGATTATTCTTTTGGATTCTTTGAATAGTCTATGTAATGCAAGGTAAAGTAAATCAACACTTTTAAAAAAATAAAATAGAGATTCTTTAGTAAAAGGGGCCTTTTACATTATTCCTCTTCAGATATTTCTCTAGAAGAAATTGGTCCCCAGCACTGCTACCATAATTCCTTTCCCTGTTAATCTCCAAGCAGCTGCTTTACATTCTTGTGGACAACACTTTCACTTATCTTGTTAGCACCTTGTTATTTTAACACTGGCTACAAATTCCAGATGGCTGCCTACTTGGCTGCCTGCTTCATAAAGTCTTCTAAATAGTATGTCTATTCCCCAGATTCATTGTTATGACTAATGTTTTGGGGTTCCATCTAACACTTCCCCAAAAGTATTTAATGGCAGGATTTTTTTTTCAATCATTTTACTAAATGGGAGGTAGCATTATATAAAATTTAATTGCACACATTGCATCTTCACCTTCGCTGGCTTTTATTATCCTAATTTATAGTAATTGTCTAAAAACCACAGTGCATTTTAAGGCATAGCTGACTGGGATGAGTTTAAGAGAAATAGGCTTCTGATCAGAGGTGGATTCCTATACCTGTCGGTACCGGTTTGCTGCGTGCATGATTTGCCAGGCCACAATTCCACTACAACCCACCTCTGCTTCTTATATATCCTATCATTCTTGGTTGGTCAGAAGCTTGTGCTTGGTTACTTATACTGTATCCCAGGAGTGTTAAACTGGTGACCCACGGGCCATGCCCATTCCAGCTCCGGGAAGGGAAAATACGTCGCAATATGACATATAATGACAACATGATGCTTCAGGTTTGACACCCATGCTGTATCCCATAGTCTTATACCTAACATAATAGTCTGCTTTGCATCCTTTGTCATTAATCATCTGCTTGCAATCATTTCACAGAGTTATCTGAAAGCATGAGGGGCACTATCATCAATGTGAAAGCAACATACAGCTCTATATGATTTCCATATTTTAATCCTCTAGAGCAGAGGTGGGCAACTATGGCTCCTTTACAACCAATGGATTTCAACTCCAAAAATTCCTGACCAGCTGTAAAATTTCTGCAGTTTCTTGGGGACATTTCTAGGGGACAAAAATGTTAGGTAATTTTCTTATCTGGATAGAAGATTTTTTTTTTCCTTCTGAAAAGCCAAGTCGGAGAGTATTCTAATCTTCCTTTGAGGTTTTTCCTCTCCGTATTAACAGAATATAATTGATAGAAATCTTAATTAATGTCTTTTAGCAACCTTGTTTATTAACTATATCGGCAAAGCTGAACTAGAATCAATAAGGCATGCCTTAATTTTTTTTCAGGCCTTATTTTGAATTTACTCCTTCTACAGAACAAACATCACTTTGGCCAGAATGTGGCTATTTATATCATCACTGGAGCAAGGTTATTGAGTTATATTACAATGTATTGTAATACAATGCATTTCTGGACCCATTTCAAAAGTTGGTACTGGCTTTTAAATTTTCCACAGATTAGACCCAGCTGAATCAAAGAACTGTCCACTCATATGGTTGTTTTGGATGGCCGCCTTTTTGGCCCATTACTAAATACCAGAACAGATTAATTAGCCCTTCTAGCAGACGTTTTGCGCTGCTGGCTCATATTTAGCATGTTGTCCAAGTCCTTCTCCGATGTTGTGCTTTTAAACTCCTTCTTGTATTTGTACCCTACATTTCTCTTTACCAAATATGATATTTTACATTTCCCCCTTCTGAAAGCAAAACTATGATGCTTAAATCGTAGAGAAATGTTTATCTATGTATTTTTGCTTCCGTTCAGTCATATCTACTTCCTGAACAATTGCAATTTTCTTGGAAAGTTTTTCAGAAATGGTTTGCCATTGCCTTCATTTTTCTAGGGCTGAGAGAAAGTGATTGGCCCAAGGTCACCCAGGTGGCTTTCTGCCTAAAATGGGATTAGAACTCAAAATCTTCTGTTTTATAACCTGATGCCTCAATCATTAAACAAACTGGCTCTCAGAAGAAGACACAATTGTCTATGTAAAACTTCAAACATAGTGAAGTCAACAAAAGAACTCTATAATTGCTTTTACTCTAGATTCTCTAATCCTTGTTTTTCCTCAGATTAATAAATGTCAACAGATGAAAGGGCAAATTCTTTACAAAAATATACTACAGACTAGAAATGGTACATCTTCCTAAGCAGCCAATCAGTGAGTTAAGACAGAATTGGAACAGCTCCACAGAAAGTTGGCTTCTCTTTTTGAAATTATGCACTGTGTATTGAGCTGAATGACTTGATAGTACTGTTCACTGGCAAGGAATTTAATCAATCATCCACATGAGACCTTTCTAATAATTTTCATGGCAGAATATGGCCACAAATCTCTCAAGTAATATACTGGGCAGACAATTCAGCTTGCCTAGTAATGACATTAACACTGATGGACAGGACAAGATAAAGGCACATGATTTTGTGCCGGATCATTTAAAAAATTAGACATACTTTTTCTAATCACTCCACAGATTCCCAACCTTACCTATATAAAAATATATTCACATTTGAAACTCCACAGTGTGTGCAAGGGTAGCATTTTCCCCCTTTTAGCTGCATCAAAATACATTACAGTGCTTTAAGGGTCAAATTAAACTACAGAGCTATAATGGACTGATAATTCCAACAGTATATCTAGCATTTTACATAGTGTTCATAACTAACCTTTATTATAACTGAATATAAATAAGTGAATATTTATAAGGCAATCTTTTGAGAAGCAACAGTACCATAGTTGTTGGACAATGCAAATGTCTTTTGTTTTTGTCCCCTATGTAGAATAGGTTCCCAACTAAGAAATGAATCTTGGGGAAGTTAACAAGATCTCCATTTGCTTAGAAAAATACCTTCCAAAATGAATGAAACAGATTACTACATACTCTGTAATTTTAAGACACAGCTAGATTAAAAGTCTATAGATATTTGTATGATGAAAATTGTCCTCTGGGAAACAGTCTAAAGAATAAAGAAAGTAAGAGTTATGATTAAAATGAAAACAAGCGACTTTAAAAGTAGGGGTTTAAATTCCTTGCTCCTAGCTCAAAATGCACAAGAGGAACAATCTGGGGAAAAAAAGTGTCTGGAGATTTAGAAAAGTTTCAAATTGCTCGATAAATTTGAATTTTCAAACAAATCTGAAGTTTATGAAGACAAAAGCTTCCCAGTATTATAGAAATACTTGTAGTCGCTTTTGAACTGCATCCCTTTAAAATCTTTTTCTCCTTTTCAAATACTTATTCATTTGTTTAGATACAGAGGTGATGATAATTGGCAATATTTATTTCTTGCTGTGGGCAACACAGGTAGCGCCATCAAATAGGCTGAGGAGGAAGGTGAAGTGGGGCAAGTGGGCAATAGAAAGAGGTGTCCATAAGCACTAAGATGTTCTTTTAAAAAATTGAGCTGACTGAACTAAGGTGAAAGAATCAGGGATTAATTTGCTGGCCTTCTTCCGTAAAAATGGATCATGTCAAGTGCTAATGCTCTCAGAAACAATTGTCACAGGGCCTTTTCAGATCAGAGGTCAGCAACTATGAAGCATAACTACATTGTAGAGGAAATGGTAAAACTAAAAAAAAATTCTTTCACCTTACTGTTTCCCGACCACTACTTACTAGGAAGTCAGATTGCTTGAAAGCAAAGGTTGATGTGATTTGCAGGCAGCCATTGTGAAGTGGTGTTGGATGAAGAGAAGGGAGACTGGGCCAGTCTCTGTCTTGCTCTCTCTCCCTCCCTTTTCCTCTCTCTCCTTCTCCCTCTCCCCCCTCTCACTCCATAATAAATAATAATGTTCCTCCTTTCTCTTCCATTCTGTTATTTCATGCAAAAATTAATTTCCTGCCAAAACTTCAGGCTATCATAACTTTGTAGATGCCCACCTTGACCAGAAAAAGTTCAGTACAGAGAAAAAAGAAAATCTATTCTGAATTATCCTATTATGTTTTGGGAACTAAGATTCTGATGAATACCTTTGGCGTGTTTTCAATTCTAAGAAGTTGGCAGGAGAGTGACAGTGCTCTTTTACTTTTGCTTCTTATCAACTATTACCTAATATATTCTATTTAATCATTCTGAAAGCCAGATTGGTCTAATGGTTAGTGCCGGACACTGAATGGAGAACCCCGAGTTCTAGTATTGGTTTCGGCACAAAGTCAACCAGTCCTAGGAAGATGGCAGAAGCAAATTACTTCCAAAACATTGCTTGGAAAACCACATGGACAGGTGTCTAGTTTGATTTACAGACAAAACAACAAAAATAAATCTCCATGATTCCAGAAACAGTAAACATCTATCAAGACCAATAGTCATTAATAAACTAATGTTCCATGACTCTTTAAAATATTTAAATTTTAAACTTACCTTAAAACTAATTTTTAGTGCCTGGGGGTGGGGGAGGGTCACAAACATTTCTCTGCAGAAGACAAAAAATTACTTGGATTTTCTGTTTTGGTGAAAAAGAGTTGTTTTTACTTATATTCATCTTTTTGTAAGGTTTAGTGTGCAGCTGTCTTGTATTTCTTGCCTAAAATGATGGGAGACTATGCAAATAACTTTTGGACAGAGAGAAAAAAGAAATGTGCAGCCAGTTCTGCAGAGACACATTTTCAGCCCCTGTTTTAAACCATGCAAAGCCTGAGAAAATATTGAAATTGGAAGCATTGAATTGACCTCTCTAGCACTGCTTTGTAAAACTGATTAAAATAAATCATATTTCAGTCCTAGATAAATGTGCTTAAGAAAATGCTAGTGATAGCTCTTCAACTACTTAAATGTTGTACCTGTTCTTGGTGTTTCTGGGTTGCTAAAGAAAAGGCAATCCAATCAACACATGAATGAGGCCAATGAAATGATGGGCCCCTAAGGAATCTTAATCCATAAGGAGAGAGAAAATAATAAGCATATTTTAATGGGGGGGTTTATAGGTAGAAGAACATATGCTGGTCATCATGAAATATAGTTTTCTCTATTTACTATAGTTCTCATATATACATTATTTTTTAACAAATGCGATGTAATTGATTGTGGTGGAATCATTTTATTTGTTCTGTTTTTTTAACTGTTGTCAGAGGTAGTTCACAGTTTTAGCTCCAGAGGTAACTTCATTGTGCTAGAAGGTTCCAGTCTACTAAGATGATATATGCATTTACAAAACATTTTGTAGGCATATGGCATCAGTGACTTGCAGCATTTATGAATAATAATTACTCTATGAGGTAAACAGCCAATATATCTTTTATAATTACTTAATTATAACATGGATATTAGCCTGCTTTGATTACTCTTATTTCTAGCTTATGAAAATGAGACTTCCAAGGCTTTTAGACTTGCAAATGTAACTACAACAGAATGCAGATAACCATAAAATGAGTTGCATGTTGCATCAATTTATCAGAGAAAAGCACTATACCACAATCTTAAGTTAATTTTATAGAAAGTCATAAAAACAATGTTCTTTGCAAAGAATTGAGTTTATAAATAAATCATCATAACAAGTCCATCCATTATAAACTGCATCGTAGAACATTATTTCTTATGCAAAACCTTAACTTCAGTAGCAGGGCACTACAACTTTCTGATACTTCAGTCATTTATCTTTCGTCTTTCACCTTTTGCTTCCCAAAAAATTATCTTTCCTCACTGCTGTAACACAAATCATTCCATCTTTATTATTACTTGTTATAATTCCTGGGCACTTAGTTACTTCTCCCATACTTCATTGTACTTCAAAATTCCTCTGCTCTCTAGTCTACTGGGTAATGGGCAGGGGGAAATCCAGCACTCTTCTATTCTCATAAGGTAGGGAGAAGAGGTCTCTTCCTGATTCTCCCACCCACCCATCCACCCAGTTGAAGAGAATGCTAACTAGTATGAGCCTATTACCTAAACCGAGCAAATTCAGAAGCCAAAAAGCATGACACAGGTTTGGGCATGCGCAGGACCTTCTGCGCATGCATGATGATGTCAGCTTGGCTGCTGCTACCAGCTCAGCTGAACCGGTGATGATGTCAGCACCACCTCCACTACCGGTTCAGCCGAACTGGTGCAAAGTGGCAGAATACCATCTCTGATGCTGATATACTCTACTGTAATGAGCTGTTTTGGATTTCTATTCTAATTATTGTAACTATTTCTCAGCCTGCATCTATCAATTTAAAAAACAAAACAACGTGATCAATTCCGTGAGGATTGTCATCATAGGAGCAGAGTACCTGCTTTTTCTCCCTAACTGTTGATGAACAATTAGAAAACACTATTATGATGGGGAAGTGTTTTGCTTCTCACTGACTGCTAGCCACTGTAGAGAAGGGGTGTCAAAATGGTGGCCAACAAACTGGATCTATCACATGCTGGCCATGCCCAGCCCAGCTCCCCAAAGGCAAAAAAATGTCACAATAGCTCACAATACATCATGTGACGGGATCAAGTTTGACACCTGTGCTCTAGAGATTCAAACAGGGGTTTTTGCTTTCTACATTGGAGATCTGTTTCAGTATATAATGTGTGTTGGGGGATATCTCCATTGGGAGACAGAAAAGTTGTGAGCAGAATATGCAGCTAGAAAAACGTTGCTAGTAAACACACAAATAGTAAAACCAGACACTGTTAGTAAAAAACAATTAGCTTTACTAGTTGTAAAACCAAATTACTGCTTCACAAGGATTGATAGTAAAGTGAGTCAAAACAAAGTCCTTAACAAACAACAATTGCTTACAATCAGCAATCCACAATTCTTTCTTCTTCCTTTTTCATACAGTCACAATGAGCAGTCAGTTATCAGTAAATAGATCTTCAAGCAGAGAGAGCAATCCGGCAGAGAGAGAAATATGCGCTCTGCTTACTTCCTCTTATTGGGGAGATAAATTACAGTCTCTAATTGCATTCCAACATTCCAACATTCCAACATTCCAACATCCTTAAAGCACGCTGACCATTTGTCATCATGGTATTATATATTGACTACCCAACTCTAGGAGTCTACTCCTAACAATGTGCCCTTTATCTGGATGTTAAGAAAGGGTGTTTTTTTTTTAAAGGTTTCATATGTTACTCTCATAAATAAGATTGCCAAGTATGCACCCTCCAGTTCAAGGCTGTAATTGCTAGATGTTAAGAAGCAGGTAAAGTTTTTTTCCCCCCAGCAGACTGGTGGAGAAAAACTTCATCTGCAGCCTTTTTTCTGTTAATGATGTAGAGCAGGAGTTTGACATCTGAAATATTTGCTAGGATTTAGCTGACGTTTCCTCAGTATATTTCCTTGGGATTAGAATAATTACAGAAGTGCTTCGTGGCCTGGATATCATGAACTCTATTGCCTGAAGGAGTGGGAGGATATGATTTTAAAATTATTGGCATTTCATGACAGATACAGCCCTATTTTGAAAGTAGTGCAAGAATTATTTTTCTGTCACTCCAATTGCCTTTTTCTCTGTGCAAAGTTGATTTCAGTGGCTGGCTCAATTTGTCTGTGTCATGCCTCCAGTGGCAAAATTTTCTCTTCTATTCCTTTCCCCATGAATGCGTTAGTAGGCTTCCTGTAGCTACAGCAGGCATAATTTTACTGAGCAACATTATCCATTGTCTATGAATCATCTTTATGATCTCAGTCTTTGGGGGAAAGAAAGCATGTTACTTAAAAGCCCTGCAAGCAAGAAAAGGTGAGTGACACAGCTAGTTCACATCTGATCCAAATACTAGTTTGACCCATGCTGAAAGAAAAGGGGCATCTTTCTTTCTTCTTTTTTTTGCCAATTTCTTTTGTTTTTTCATTGTGATCAGTGAATTATCTGGGGGTTACAGTGGGAGAGAGATAAGTATATATTAATGTACCAAATATAGACTCTTTCACTGAAAATTGCATGCTAATGATCATAGACTGAAATTGAGGAAGGCAATTGGAAGGGCGTCAAGTAAATTCAGCAAGTGGTTGATGAAGCTACTTGCTAAATGATTGAACAAGGTCAGCAGGCAAATATTAGGCAAGCATGTATTTTAAAGAACCAAGGCAGTGTAGTGGTTAGAGTGCAGCACTGCAGGTTACTTCAGCTGACAGCTAGCTGTAGTTCGACAGTTCAAATCTCACCAGCTCAAGGTTGGCTCAGCCTTTCATCCTTCCGAGGTCGGTAAAATGAAGGCTCAGATTGTTAGAAGCAATAGGCTGACTCTGTAAACTGCTTAGAGTGAGCTGTAAAAGCACTATGAAGCAGTATATAAGTCTTAAGTGCTATTGCTGTTAAAGAGTTCACTAACTTCAATTCTTCTTTCTCCATTTCCCTTTAATCTATCATAATTCTATCCTTGCTCTTCTATTTCTCTACTCTGTCTCAGTCCATGCAATCTCCAGTTGCCTTAATAATTATTAACTGATTTTTAAGAGAAGGAGAGGAAAAGGAGAAATAGGATATATTCATTATTTTTTCTTAACCCATTGTTTTTCCATTACATTGCTTCCATGTCTGGACACAGGGAAGACTACTACTTCTGATGAGAATGGTGGCCTGAATTTGAGGACAGGAAAATCTGTACTCTCCAAACATCCCATTAATTGCCCCCCCCCAACCAAAATACAGTATTATTAACATTTTATTTTATTTTTTATTTTTCTTTGACTTCTATACCGCCCCCTCTCCCCGAGGGGACTTGGGGTGGTGTACAGGTAAAAATTAAAACTACAAAAACACAACAATACATAGAGAATTAAAATAGAATTAAATAGCCCTGTAC
>JAPKID020006064.1:0-10821 GCA_026931265.2 Tropidonophis doriae | reverse complement strand
ATACAGACTCAGTCCAATCAGAGTGCAGACTGTGTTAACCCATTCTTGGATGCTATCTTCCCCTTATTGAGAATGAGATGAATCGATATAGTAGAACAATGTTACAAATATAGAAAAGAAAAAACAACAGTGTTATTCACATACTTTGTGGGAGGGACGTGAACAAGAGCTTTGTTTATTACTGTATAAAGCTTTCCTTTTTAGCTAGTAAGCAGTTATAGGAAACTGGAGAGACTTTAGTTTTGCAAATCTGCTTCCTTACTACACAGTCCATTAGGCACCCTCCTCTTTTCTCCTAAGCAGAATTAAACTGGGGAGGGTTGTGAGTTGTTTCAGCTGGATTACCTATTGCAGGAGACATCTGTTTGACCCAAAACAATAATAATGAAACATGCTTTGCTTTTTTTAAATTTTTTGATGAAAGATGCATTCCTTAGAAAATGTAATGAAAACGAGGGGTTCAGATAACAGTATGCTATATATAGTTTATTCAAATATATAGCTAGAATTTTACTTTAACAGGTAATACATTTTGGAAACTTGATTGCTTGGCAGAGTACTTCAATAAACATGCATTGAGGTGCCACTCAGTTGTCAAATTCATTGATTTTCATGGGGAGAAAGCTTTTATCCTATATCATCATTTCTAAAATTTGAATAGTATTCTTCCCAGTATTATTTTGTAGCAAAAGCATTGCTTGATTGTTAAGGATCTCTGAGGAAAATAAGCACTCTCTTAATTCTCCTACTAAAATCAGTAGTAGGAATGCTGGACGCTAGCTTTAAGCTTGTAAACTGCTGCTATGGGATTAAGTACCTCTCAGATTTAAACAAAGAGCAAATGTCATTAATGTATTTTTAAAAATTGTAACAGCAAGAACAATAAAGCACATATAAGAGTAGTTGTGCTATATCAATCATGAAGACAGTTTAGGAAAATGTTGCTAAGACAGCAGCCTGAAGCATTTTCTCAAAGTGGTGTTTCCTTCAATCCCTCTTAAATGTCATACAATATTTACATGATTGCACTACTAGAAACACCATGAGAATTGCCCTAGTTTCTAGCCTCAGCATATTATATGACCTTGAATCCGCAATGCTGGAGAAGATTATATGTGTCAGTAGACCAGCTGATGACATTCTTTAAGTCCCTATTATTTTTGCTAAGGATTGGGTGCTTTATATCTTTTGTATATTTGGCTTGATTTTAGATACAAAGAAGAATATGAGGTCTTTTCCCATTTTTCCTTGCCAAAAAAGAGGCAAGGAAATTATTGGTTAGAATCAAAGAATTTCTAGACCTTTTCCTAGACATTTCAGAACATACTGTGTGTGCACATTAATTATCTAATCTTACAAGTAAAAGGTAATCAAGCAAAGACAGTTTCTTCTTTTAATGTCCGTAAGAAATTAACTACTGATTGCATAACCCCTCATACATATCAAATATTGTACACTCGGTTTCTGTACTAATTTAACTATGAAATCATAATATCTTCAGATGTTAGGTGAAATTTCAAATGTGAGTGCTTATTAAGAGGCATTTTGATTTATCTCAATTGAAGCTGAGATTTAAAAAACTTATTTCAGAGAACCATTTGAAATATGTTAATAATTATTTTATACAAAAATCCAGTCATTATCCTTAAATAGACTTGTAGGCTGGATAACTAAAATATATGCATACCACTTTTATGGTATTTCCTATTGAAAATACTGAAACACAGGAAAGCAGTACAGCCATTTAGCTGCAGTGTAGCAGTAAAACATTTTTGTGGGTCCTTGGAAATTTATGTTAGAACGGGAATTTTAGTGGGTGTTCTTTTGCCCTGGCAAAATAAGTTTTTTTTGAATCTAGTTTAGTTTACTTCACTATGTTGTAGTATTCAGCATTGGCTAAATAGTGTGCTTAACTCTAAATTCTGTTTTTCTTACTTTATTTAATTTGTTTTTCTTTTACCATTTTTATTAAAAAAAAATCCTCAAAGGCTTCACAAGTAGCGAGCGAGCACATGAAGCTTAATTTGTGCATGTACATGCACAGGATTAGGTTACATGCATGAAACCATCCCTGCCTCCGCTGCCATTCCATGGAGCCAGAAAGTTTGGGGACCACTACTTAGCACTCTAAGCAGTTTACAGAATCATCTTATTGCCTACAATAATCTGGCTCCTCATTTTACCAACCTTGGAAGGATGGAGGTTCAACCTTGAACCGGTCAGAATCAAACACCTGGCTGTGGGCAGAGTCAACCTGTAATACTGGATTCTAACTACTATACCACCAGGGCTCATATTGCTACTGCCATTGCTTTCTTTTGCCACAGTCAGTCTATTTATATTTGCAGTCTTTGTATTTTGTGATTTTCTTCAGTTCTTTCTCTTCTGTTTCACTGTTTCCAGATAATACCATGATCACTTTTCAAACATTTTTGTGCTTCTTGTCAACAGTTGTTAAATCTGGAGTATTAGGTGGCAGGTGCTGCCTGTTTGAATTCTAAAGTCCCAGGGCACTTCTTCATTTTCTATTTTTCTGATGTATTTGGAACATTCCATGCCCACTTATTTTCTTTTGTAAATATTTTATAAATATCAAATTTGTTGCAAGAATGAAGGGCATGTTTTGTTGTCATTATTTTTCTAAATTATTACTCCATTATTAAATTTATTTGCTGCCCATCTTGCTATTCAAGGCGAGAAGCTCTTTCCTTCTCCTATTTTTATCACAACAATAGCCCTGTGAGGTGAGTTGGACTGAGTGGGAGTGACTGGCTCACACAGCTACCTAGTTGGCTTTTCATGACTAATGTGAGATTACTTGAAGATAGGTGGAGTGGAAACTACACTAGTTGGCATTTTCTCTCTTGGTTTGGCTGTTGCTCTTTGCATATGGCTACTTTTTCTCTTTTTTTAGCCTTACAATGAAAGTTGTCTATAAAGAGTAGATCTGTCCCATGATAATTTGTGTGGAAACAATAAACCTTCAACAGCCAACTCTCCTGCTTTCTCCTATTCAGAATTCTTCCAGTTTTAAGTCTTCATTTCCCTCCCTCCTTCATGCTAGCCAGCCCCTTTTGCTATGGGAAAATAACCTCTACAGCAGGTTTTCCCAAACTGAGAAGATGTAGGCAGAATCTAGGGAAGGTATGAAAAGACTTTGTTTTTGAATTTTTACATCTTTATTAAAAATAGTTTCATTATATGGTTTTCATTGTTCATTTGTGTTCATTTTGGGGGTTTTTAGGGGAGGTCTGTACACTTAAGATTACAATTAATCATCTTGAGAAGTAGACACATTTTGTTCATTTCGCAAAATGTGTCAGAAAGGGAATTGAATTTGAAAGAAGAAAACTACTCACTCAATTATAAGTGCATTTCTAATTTCATAGCAGTTTGTCCATGGATGAGATGTTCTACAGTATTTTGTGATTATTTATACACATTTGGACCTCAGTAAGTTACTTTCTACTTAGAAGCAGCACATTCAGATTCTGGAAATTTCTCTTAGGGCTTTTCCCCACGACTGAACTCACCAAGATCTGAACTAGGAGTTGGATTGCATATCCTTTCCTGTTCCCACTGACGATTCTCATCTCATCAATAGTAGCAACTGTGAGAGGGATCTTGGAATCCTAGTGGACAACCATTTAAATATGAACCAGCAGTGTGCAGCAGCTGCCCAAAAAGCCAACACAGTTCTAGGCTGCATAAACAGAGGGATAGAATCAAGATCAAAGGAAGGGTTAATACCATTTTATAATGCCTTGGTAAGACCACACTTGTATTAAAACTGGATGCAGTACTCTAGGTGTGGCCTTACTGAGGCTTTATAGAGTGGTATTGAAGCTAAATGTAGCTTCTAGGGCTGACAAGACATTTTCCCCAGTCTAGATTCTTCTCTCTCCTTTTAATTTAATTGACATGTAGCCATCATGTAGATCCTATTTTGGTTTGAGGTCAGTTATCATGACTATGTTGCTCACTTGTATGTGTTTCTTTTTCCTTTTTTGTGTTTTAATTTAACCTATTTTATAATAGTTTTGATATTTGCCTTTTATTTGTTGCAAATGACAATGTATGTCCATAGAAGTAGACTCTGGGAGGGAATTGCCAGCTTGGCTGGAGGGAGGGGGTCAAGGGAGGCCTGGGCTTGGAGTCCTTCTTCTGCCATAATCAGGATTTTCCCCAGAATCTATGAAACTTATCTGGTCTTTCCCAGAGGAAGGCCAGCAGCGTGGTGAGATTCTTGCAATGTAGGTGATAAAACAATAAAGTTCGGATGCATGAACACTTGTGACCTATAAACAGAAGGAGCTGTGTAATCTTTAATTGTACTGAAAGCACAGAAAAAGCCAGATCTGGTTTTCTATTTCAACTATGCTGAAATGATATACTCAATAAAGCAGTTCTTGGAGCAGGTTAAGAGTCTCAGAACTGCTAGATTGGTTGGGTTCATTCCTCTGTATCCTAACACTACAATTAGGAAAAATGACAACCCTGTAATACTCAATGATAAAATAGTTGGGAAGTCAGCAAAGAGTTAGGAATCTATGTAAACAAACAGGCTTAAAATGCTCTTTTGATTAAAAGAAATAAAATGGGAATTGTCCCACTGTAAACTGATATTCATAAACCTGTTACCAAAGAACAAAGGGTAGTAGATCAGGATGAGACAAACCCAGCAAAGAATGCAAAACAGAGTAAGAAGACTTTATTAGGCCTCAGGAAGAGGAAGTTGGACAGAGCTGAAACCCAGGAGTCAGAGAAAGATGAGAGGAGGCAAAAGAAAGGAGGAAGCAACTGAGAAAAACAGGGAAAGGAAGACGTTGATTGCCTCCCCTAAGAACCTGCAGGAGGGAAAAGTCCTTCCAGAAAATGTCTATGGAGATTCTCAGTCATCCAGGTCATGGTTGTCCCAAAGGTGCTTTTTCAGGAGGCCACTGGACTTTCTGGTTTTTCTTTGAAGACCTTTCACTTCTCAACCAAGAAGCTTCTTCAGCTCTGGCTGGATCGTGGGGAATGGAAGGATTTAAATGGAAGTGGGTGGTAGGGACTGAAATCCTTCCATTCCCCACCATCCAGTCACAGCTGAAGAAGTTTCTTGGATGAGAAGCAAAACAACTTCAAAGAAAAATCAGAAAGTCCAGTTGCCTCTTGAAAAAGCACC
The DNA here is from genome assembly GCA_026931265.2 of Tropidonophis doriae. Lineage (NCBI taxonomy): Eukaryota > Metazoa > Chordata > Lepidosauria > Squamata > Natricidae > Tropidonophis > Tropidonophis doriae. Next base: position 5,654 of record JAPKID020006064.1, on the reverse strand, counting down.
TTTGAGCCCTTCCAGTAATTTCCCTCTGATGGAGCCAAGAGTTGGAAGAGGAGAAGAGTGAAGAAGAAGAAGCAAAGAAGCAGAAGAAACAAAGAAAATTAAAGACTTTGACAGAACAGAAATAGAAAAGAGAAACTACAAAAAGATTAAAAAAACAGATTTTTTAAAAATTCCCCAATCGAAATCAATTTGCCCAAAGTCAAAATTCTTGCATAAATGGGGGTTTAATGGGGAATTTTAATGGGGTTTATGTTGTGATTTTCAGTGTTGTAATGCAGCTGGAGTCATCTATGTGTAAGACTAGTGGTAATATAACTATGTTTCATAAATAAATAGTATGATCAGAGATTCTTGTGCCTCATTATATTTTCTCTACAATTCAGATGGGGCCTCTGTAGGATAATGTAACATTTGGGGAAAAAGATACAAGCCAAGATACTTGACCCCAGAGGCCAAGATGGAGAAGATCTCCACAGCCACCATGGGCTTGGTTGGCAAGATTTTGATTCAGTAACTTGTTCTCCAGTAAGGAGGATGTTTTCAATCATATCAATCCTGATTTCACTTACCTGTCTTTGTGATATGAAGGCCAGATGAGTCTCACCAAACCCTTAGTTACCTCTTTGGTAGACAAGACAAGGTCCCCCAGCAGTGGGAGAACTTAGAGCATTTTTTAAAATTTTATTGTAAACTAGTAACAGAAAGAAAAAAAAACAGAAATAGGATATTGACAAGACAAAACTACATAGATATAACTGGGAGTGACTCACCCCCTATATGTATACAGTTACCAGGCAACATCATATATCATCTTACTACATTTCCAGTTATTCTAGTTATTTCTGTTTATCTCTATCTTACATTTAATAATTCTTTATAATTGTTACTGCTCCATATATATTTTTTATTTGCTATTTACATATCTACATTGTATATTTTTCCCCTATCGCTTATCCCGTAATCTTTTTACCTCTATCCATTCATACCATTTTTCCCAACTTTGATAGAATATTGTTTCCTGTCTGTTTTAAGAATATATGTTAGTCTGTTGCATTCAGCACACCAGAAGATTTTGTTGATAATTAGTTGGTCTGATGGTAGTTCTTTCCCTTTCCAAAACTGTGCGTATACTATTCTGGCTGCAGTGGTAATATGTGTGAAAAGATACCAGTCTATCTTCCTTATGTCTCCGGGGTTTATCCCCAATAAATAAGCCTCTGGTTTTAGTTGAAAGGTGGTTCCTATAATCTTCGGGACAGGAACAGTCGGAGGTGGTATTTACTGGTTCTCTGAACTATTCAAAATTTTCACTACCGGTTCTCCAGGACTGATCAGAACCTACTGAATACCACCTCTGAACCTCACCAATGGAGGAAAAAGCTAGTTTTCAAAGTCTTCTACTTTGAGGGAAAAGGAAGTGGGAAGTATCATACTGGTGCATCATTGGAGCTGCTCATCATTAAAACTGTGTAATTAAGATGATCATCTCTACTGCTAGGAATAAAGCATATGTATATGATTATATGGATAACAGGTAATTCATAGAAAAGTACTTACATTGCAGGTGACTTCTTTTTTCCAGGCATTTGTGTGTGTGGGGGGTACATTTATGGTAGATCAATGTTCTTTTTTGATATTTCTCCTGTTTACTGTCTTTTACCCTGTAGGGCAGGGGTCCCCAACCTTTGCAACTTTAAGTCTGAAGGACTGAGAGCTGAAGTCCTTCAGACTTAAAGTTGCAAAGGTTGGAGATCCCTGCTGTAAGCAAATGCCCAAGATTTCGTATTGGCTGTGCCAGGTTGAATGATGCACTAATATCATGGATGTTTGAAGATAAAGAAAAGTGGATTGCTTGAGAGGAGTGCAGAAATGAGAACATGACCACTGTTGGCAAGGGAAATTCTAGCCAGAATGCCAAAGAGGTGCCAACAGAGCTTGAAAACAGCACAAATGTTCCAGGGATTTCATTCTCTGCCTCAGCTGTCCTTCCCTGCCTTCTGCTCTCTGAGAGGGCAGGAGGGTAGATTTCATTTGCAGCTTCAGTACCCCAGCTTCATGGCACAGGCAAGATGGCCAATTTGTTGACTCATCTCCATGTTGTTGCCAAGGCAATCCATATGGGCCTTATGCCCATGTTCCTGTTGCAAATCCTGTTCATAGGCTAATGAAGAAGATAATGAACGAGCTTATGAGAAGGGAAATTGAGCTCGTCACACCTGGTAAACAGCCCACCCCAAAACAGATGCCTAATGTAAATTAATGGAGCGCCTTTGATGCTTAATTGTACTAAAGTAATCTCACCCCAAATTACCTTAAAAAGGACTAACATTTATAGGAAAGAAAACAAGACCTGGTACACTTCACTTCTTGTGTTTCTTTCTCTTTTGGTATGTCCTTCGCTGTTTAGAAACTTTATCAAGATGACAAATTGTTTTAAAATCTCTCCATTCCTGGGAGCATTGCAAGAAATGTGTCATGCCTAGTTAACCCTAACCTAACCATGGATCCAGGTACTCAAATAGCTTCATAGACAGCCATGCCATTAAAATTCTGGAAAAAAAAGCATTAGAGACTTTTTTTTGAGCCAGGTACTGCCTCTTCAGGAATCCCTAGAACATTGCCAGCTACTTTTTAGAGAAGAAAGTAATGAAATACAGAATAAAATACAGAATAACAGAGTTGGAAGGCATCTTGGTGGTCTTTAGTCCAACTCCATAAGCAGGAAACCTTATATCATTTCAGACAAATGATCATCTAATCTCTTCTTAGAAACCTCCAGTGATTCACACAGCTTCTGTAGGCCATCCTTTCCACTGATTAATTGTTCACACTGTCAGGAAATTTCTCCTTAGTTCTAGAGCAGGGGTTCCCAACCTTTCTTAGGCACTGCCCCACCCAAGCATCTCTAAAATCCTGATGCCTTCCTCTGTGACATATAATTCTCACTTTATTCAAAAAGTGAACTCAACTCATGTAGAGAAAGGCTAAAAGGCCATCAACTTGGTTTAAACAAGGTTCAAATTGCCCCCATTAAGAATCAAATTGCCCCCCCTGTGGGGCAGGGGCCCCAGGTTGGGAACCACTGGTCTAGACTGATTCGCTCTCTGATTAGTTTCCATCCATTTCTTCTGGTTCAGCCTTCAGGTGCTTTGGGGAATAGGTTGATGCTTCTCTGTGACAGCCCTGTTATTGGCAAATTGCTATCATGTCACCTCTAGCTCTTCTCTTAGCTAGACTAGACATATTCATATTCAGCTCCTTGATCATATGCTGGATGGGATCACCATTTGCTAGCAGCAGGAGAGCCAGATATGGGAGCATGAAGGGGCAGTTTGAGAAATAATGTGGAGCTAATTGTGAGAATAGGGAAGGGACGTACAATTAAATACACACACACACACACCTTCTGTGTGTGTGTGTGTGTGTGTGTGTGTGTAATTCTGTTAGTTTTTCATAGTATAAAGTCTGTCTGAAATCTGTACCATGCCTTGATGTGTTCTTCCCTTAAGGGCTGACACTGATATTTCTCTTCATTGTTATTTTGGCCAGGGCCCAACCAAGTGAGGAAGAACCAGCGTGAGAGGATTCTGTCAGAAGTTGACAGATGCTGTTTCACCACCTTCAATAGAAATCATGGCCTTTTTAGTAGAAAAGAGGTGGGGGGTTGCCCTCCATTGGACATTGAGTTCCAAAGGCCAGTTGGAATAGAATGGATTATTGAGAAACAATGAGAAATGAAACTTGACAGAGATCTCTTATTTTTAAGCCAATAAAGACAGCAGTCCCAAGCTCATCAAAGGGATCACAAACATGAACAAAATGAAGGTGAGACAGAGAGAGACAGACAGACAGGCAGGCAGAGGCAGAGACAGAGACCAAACTTTACATCTGGTATAAAAATACCTCCACCCAACTTTCGATTATGTTTCAGAGACTGGGAAACATGCATGTAGGCATTTCAAGCAAGCACAAGTAAAGGCCTCTGAAATCCTCTCTCTCTGTTTTGTCCTCAAAATAACCACAGGCTAAAATTCAGGATAAAATTCATTATGTATAGTAATTAATTATTCCTTTTGCTTCATCTCCATTTTCTTCAGCATAATTATGGTTCATCTCCGTCTCCCTTTCTTGGGTGGATTAATTATGGAAACAAACGGCAGCTGGGGATTCAGTGACCCTCAATGCATGATATCTTTTCTGCCTGGGATGTTTTTATAAAGGTGTCCATTGGATTTATGATAGCCTAAAAATAACATTGCAGGGAGATTGGTGTGAGGTAAAGCAAGACTGGCATTGAGGATCTGCTAAGGCAGTGGCACCTCCTAGCTTGCTTGCTTTTCTGTCATGTTATTGTTACCTGTTTATTCCTCTGATCTGTCCCTAAGGTCCAGAAATGAATATTAATGCTGGATGGAGTCAGGGAGGAGCCTGGAGAGGACTTCCTCAGTGGCTTTTTAAAAACTGTCTCCAGCTCTCATTGAACAAAAGCTACTTACTGCAATAGATCCCTGTCAGCATCTCCAGGGACCTAACCTGCACAACCAAAAGTATATATGAGATTTAGGTCCCATATATGAGAACAAACTAAAGTATCAATCAAAGATGATTAGGGGCCTGGAGGCTAAAACATAAGAAGATTAGTTGCAGGAATTGGACATGTCTAGTCTAGTGAAAAGAAGGTCCAGGGCAGAGGTGGTATTCAGCAGGTTCTGACCAGTTCTGGAGAATATGTAGTATTTCAATGGAAGGAAAGTTTCCACATTCAAATGATGAAATGCAACATATCCCGTAATTTAAACTGGTGCAGTGGTGGGCTCCGGATCTCAGTGCAAACGGTACAGTGCAGTGGGGCCCGGCGTCCACCACATGAAGGTGTGCAGTACATGCACACATGCGTGCAGCGCACATATGCATCCTTACCTCCTGCAATGCCTCCATGAGCCTCCACAATGCTCCAGCTGCTTGGCAGAGCGTTGCCCAGGCATGCGCAGAAGCACCAAAGAGCTCAAATACAGCTAAGGAGGATGGGAGGGTGGGTCAGCCCTTCAGAGCACCATACCCGAATGGTACCCGGTGCTCCCAGCAGGCTCTGGTACTCCTGTACCAGGACATACCGCCTGCAACCCACTGGACTGGTCAATGTAATAACCGTATCGTTTTGCGGATGAAGAAAGATGGTTGCATTTTAGAGAAAGTAATCCAACAGGTATTGGAACATGGTTAGTTTACTGGTATATTGTTCTTTTGATTGAGTAATATTATATGTGCAGTTGGTCACCTGATGTCCTGCACGGATTTTGGACTCCAATCAACCCCAATCAGCATTATTAATGAGAAGAACTGTAGCCCAGGGGTGTCAAACTCGATTTCATTGAGGATCACATCAGGGTTGTGTTTGATTTCAGGGGGCAGGGTGGACATGGCCAGGGTAGGCATGGCCAGCTCGACATAACTCATGTTAGGTGTGCCTGTGGTAGCCCAAATGCTCTGCCAGTGAAAATGGACTCCCAAGCTCTGTTTTTCACTGCGACAGCCTCCTGCAAGTCTCTGCCAGTGAAAACAGAGCTCAGGAGGGTCGCTAGTGGCTCCCCAGAGCTCCATTTTTGCTGGCAGAGGCACCATTGGCAAGTCCTATTTCCAGGGTGGGGGGGGGG
>JAPKID020006062.1:0-10824 GCA_026931265.2 Tropidonophis doriae | reverse complement strand
AAGGAAGGAAGGAAGGAAGGAAGGAAGGAAGGAAGGAAGGAAGGAAGGAAGGAAGGAAGGAAGGAAGGAAGGACAGAGAGACAATGCCACATCACAAGAAGAAAATTTAGTTTTAAATAATTTTATCTTAAAAAAATAAAGAATGAAGGGTAAACAGTATCATGAAAAATGTCACAGTGTTCAAAGTAAAATTTTCATTTTCATTAAGGATAAGATATCAAATTGACTTAATCTGTATTCATCTTTGTATTTTTCATTTTGAATGAGATACAGTATATTTACAATTGGCTCATCTGAGTTCACAGACTACTCTTTAAACAATCTTGAAACAAAAATCAATTTAAACGATTGGTGCAAGAAGAACAAATGTATCATTTCCTCTCAAATGCCATCAGACTTGACTGAAAAAAAGTATTTTGAGAATTTGGTGCCTCTCAGCATTCACTTGAGCATGCTCTGCTGGGAATTGTGGCTCCGATCTCTTAATTGCAGCTATAAAATATTTTAAACAGTATAAATATAGAACATTGTTTTCTAGAGTTATTTCAGGAATGAGGAGCATTTCTCAGTCTTCTGAGAACAAATGTCATCTTCATAGAAAATGCACAGAGGAGAATTATATTATATTATGGGAGCTGAATGAGCACAAGATCTATCAGAACTAAAACGTGTTCATATACTGACGCCCCGTAAGAGATCCTTTTCTTTTGAAATAAATTTTATTGAAGTAAATGGACTTAAATAAAAATAATGATTAGTATTCAGTAATGTTTGACATAGAGAGTTAGTTTGTTTTAATGGTTAAAAGACCTTACTTAGGAATAGAATGGAATGGAATAGAATTCTTTATTGGCCAAGTGTGATTGGACACACAAGGAATTTGTCTTTGGTGCATATGCTCTCTGTACATAAAAAGACAAGTTCTGATTATCCTCTGAAGTCTGTGTCTGTCTTGTTGGGTTGCAGAATCAAATCAGACAGTTATAGAAATGCAGATGACAGACTCAACAATTCCTCTATAGAACTGTATCAGCAGCTCCTTGGGAAGTTTGAGCTTCCTGAGTTGGCACAGAAAGAACATTCTTTGTGGTGCTTTTTTGATGATGTTTTTGATGTTAGGTGTTCATTTTAGGTCTCGAGTTATGATAGAACCTAGAAATTTGAAAGTGATTTGTGATGAACAAAAGTTTGCTCAGCCCAAGTTCAGATTCTGTCTAGGGAACATGAGAAACTTCCAACTTTTTGTACCCCCAGACTCTACTCTAGGATCCTATTCAGATCATTGGACAGAGACTAGCAATGACTGAGACCAGTTTCCCCATGATTCCAAATAGATCAGAAGCAGTCACATTTTCTTTCTGCCAGATAGGAGATTAATTAGCCACTAATTAGCCTTCTCTGGAAAGCTGCTTTCGCAATGATGGATTAATCACATGAAATGCAAAATAGATTATTAATAGATGTGCTAGTTGATTATACTTTTAAATGATTTGCCTATTGAAAGCAGGGCAGAAAAGTAGCACTAGAACAATGGCTAAAGAACTACTGTTTTTCAATTTTAAATAATAAATGTAGCACAATTATGCAGCAATAATAGTTATAGTACTACATAAATCCAAGGAGAAACAACTGCTGGGTGTGGGGGGAACCTCTATCACCTTAGCAAAAGAGATAGGAATGGAAACCCAGAAAATGCCTTCTACTACCCACTTGGAAAAGTATTTTTTAAATATAAATAAAATCTGCGGAAAGGTCATTCAGTTACAATATAAACAGCCACTGCAGAAGGATTTATTCATTCATTTATTAATCAAATTTATACACTGGCCATCTCACTATTTACATGACTCTGAGCCATTTATAAGTAAAAACTGTATATAACCCAGATACTTGGGAGAAATCTAGTGGGGTTTACAGCAAACAGCATCTTTGAATAAATGTAGCTTTACATTTGACATCCCTGTCCAAGTGTAAAAGGCAATCAGACATTGAATCTGATTATCTCTTTCCAAACACTTGAAGAAATAGAGAAAAAGAACTGAATTCTATGAATGTGCAATTTATCTATGAATCTGAGTCCATTTTCTTTGACATCAAAAAGAGGCAGCTAATCTAATCTATTTCCAATTTGTGTTTACTTATTTCACAAACCAAATGCCTACAGGGATAGCCAGATCTTTTATCACTTTTGTGAAAGTCCAACATGGTTCCAGTAATCTAAATGCTGTTCCACAAAGCAAGTGAGTAGACAAAGAAGATCCAGTACCCCTCTATTATTTTATATTTAAATTTTAGACTTACCATCTTTGTAGGCATTTAACATGATCTCTCTTCCACCCTATTCAATAAACATTTCTCAAAGTGGCAGTTTACTTTGCAAATGTTAATTTAACACATGTCTATAATGCTGAGTCACCACAATAGTACTTACTAAAATAAAACAACCTGGAAATTTTGCTGGACTCCAACGAGATCTATAAACATCCAGTTATGGAACAGAACTAAACTTATTTTTATAAGCATCCATCCTATTCCATGAATTAGAAAGTGTCAGGGATTTCAGTGTTCATCCAAAATTGTTTTCTTGAATAAAGACACTAGAAATGTTTGATGTTTCTATGCCATAAAGCTTCCTTATACATACAGTATATACAACTTGAATGAAAGATAAAGGTATTCAGTATTAGTACTCCAAGAGATTCCTCTTTTCACCAAATGTTGAGGTGATACAGGTTTTCTTGTTATAAGCAAAGTCAATTTTCACCTCTCTAATATTTCCTTTCTAGGAAATATTATTGTAAGAGACTACCCTCCTCCCCTTGGCCTACTTAAGCCAAGTGAGTCATTTCCATCTATCATGCATGCTTTCTTAGGGCAATTCTAGTTCCTAAAATTAGGACATTCAGGTTGCCAACTCCCCATTGTTGGATGAGCTAAGACGCCTCCATCCAAAATTAAGTAGATTCCTCACAAGTATCTTAAGGGCAAATCAGACAATAATATATTTACTCCAATAGGTGTTTTCAAAGTTATTTAATTACCAGAAAGCAATAGAGTGATGCAGAATGTGAGACTATCATGTGAGAGATGAAAGGGAATTTAACTCCCTCCACATCAACTTTTCATAGAAAAATTCATATACCCTCAAGATCATTTGCTGCTTAGAAGTATAGTGTGTAAAAACAGAAAATACACATCCAAGTATGTGAGAAAAGGAAAAATGTGATTTTGAATAGGAGTAAAGTAAAACAGAAAAGTGAATATTTGTAGAGGGACCAATGAGAAAGATTTCTTTTTAAAATTTACTGTTGAGCTATAATCCAATCCAAATTCTTATTTCTGTAATTTATAATGTATCTACTTTGTTTCTACCATACAGTTAAAAAAAACTGCTCAGGAAAAAATGTTTGTTCGAGAAATCTGATACATATTTATGTGTATCCACACATGCACACTTCTTATAAGCTTCCAGTTATTCTTGGCTTGAAAGACTTTGTGTAAAAGCTAATAAAATGAGACAGAACTTTTGGCTATCAGTTCTGGATTACAGACAGCAGAATGTTGATTAGATATAATGATTAACTGTGATGTTAAGTTTGCAAAATAAACTGTCGTGGACACTTATTATAAACCATTAGTCACGAGCAGAATGTAACTACATAAATCTAAGGAAATAACATCCTTCTTTAAAAATAATAATATATTGGTTAGAAAACCTAGCAGAGATTTTCTCATGAGTGTACAACATCCTTCACCATTTTTCATTTTTCCTATTAAAAAAACATAATTCCACCATAATATGCTATTCTTCCACAGAAGCAATCTTCAAAAATCTTCAGTTCTATAAAAACCAACTGTTAGAATAACGATGCTCCCATTTGGCCACAGGCTGGTACCATTCTATGGCCTGTTAGGAACTTGGGCACTAAACTGGAGGTAAGTGGCAGGCAAGTAAGCGAAGTCATTCCCTCTGGTCTATCAAAAAATTATCTTCCATGAAACCGGTCCCTGGTGGCAAAAAGGTTGGGGGCCGCTGGGATAGAAAATCTGAAACTTGTCGATTCTATGTTTACATTAAATATTTACAAATATATTTCCTAATTGTATTTAAGATCAGGCCTGGAAAAAATTGTCTGGACAAGACTCTCAGAAAGATGGATAGATGGATTGGTGAGATCTTTTAGACAGAAATGCAGTTCATCAACGGTGCGAGAAAATCCAAACTAAGTTTGGATCCTCTAGACCTGTGATGGCGAACATATGGCATGTGTGCCACCAGTGGCATGCGGAGCCATTTGTTAGGGCATGCGAGCCGTTGCCCTGTCAGCTCCAGTACGCCAGCTGACTTTGGCCTTAATTTTCAGCTGTTTTTCACCCTACGGAGGCTTCAGGGAAGCCCCCTGAAGCCTCCAGAGAGTGAAAAATGGCCCTAAGGGCAAACTGGAAGTTCAGGAAGTGACTTCCAGTTTGCCCTTAGGGCCATTTTTCACCTCTCCGGAGTAGGGGGGAGGCTGTTTTTGCCCTCCCCAGGTTCCTAGAAAGCCTCTGGAGCATGGGGAGGGCGAAAAACAGGTCCACCACACGCCAAAAGCGGGGGTGGTGGTGGTGGCAGGGATTGCACGCATAGAATTATGGGTGTGGGCATGCTCGTGCACGACTCCCCTGCGCTCCCCCTGCTTTTGGCACATGGGAAAAAGGTTATCCATAACTGCTCTAGACATATATAATGTTGGTATATACAATTGTGCCTTATCCTAATCTCCTCCTGGTTTGTCTAATAATGCAATGCAAGTGAAACAAGAGGAAAGCATTCATGATTACATATGATAGTTGGCAGTATCAGGACAGTAGCATGTAGGTCACCTTCTTTTATTTGCATTCCTGTCTGAAAGAAATCAATGTCTAATAAGCCTAGCCTTGTGATATGAAGGGTATCATGAAGCTGTATTGTATTGAATACAGTACAATTATTGTATATGGATACTTTTAAAGATAAACTATCAAATCTGTGAGACACAAAGCCTGATAGCTTTTTTTCAGGGGTCTTGAAAATGAAGATGTGTACTTTTGTTTGAGATTCAAAGCGTAATGCATATTTGCCAACAACAGAAGAATAAACAGGAAAGAAGTACGCCTTGACTTACAACCATTCATTTCGTGACTGAAGTTACAATGGCACTGGAAAAAAAATGACTCTATGTCTGGTTTTCACACTTACGACTGGTGCAATATTCTCATGGTCACGTGTTCAAAATTCAGATGCTTGAGAGTGGCATATCTTTATGAATAGTGTGTGATCGCTATTTTTAACCTTGGTTTCCAACAAGCAAAGTCAATGGGGAAGCCAGATTCACTTAACGACCTCATGAATCACATAACAACTGATTTGTTTAACAACCATGGCAACAACAAAAAAAGTCACAAAATGAGCTGCAACTCATTTAGCAACTTTCTTTCTTAGCCAGGAAATCTGGGGCTCCATTGTGGTTGTAGGTCCAGGACTACCTGTATTTGTTATCTGTTTTTCTGAAGAGTTGGGATTCAAGTTGCAAGATTTTCCTACTAGGTCAAAATATACTGATCTAGAATCCCTTCAAGAGACAGGGCCAGTGTTTCCTCCTGCATCCCCATGATCCATTTTCTTAACCTTTAGCACAATCAAAATTGTCCTAGCAGGACAATTTTACAACACATTTTGTGCAGCTGGGAACAACCTATTAGTAACCTGTTTCCTAGGATTTCCTCCTCCCATCTGATATTTCCATGTAACATTTCCAGCCCACCCCTCATATAGGGGAATGTTAAGAGGAATGGCTTTGCTCCTTCTCTCACCATTTCTTGCTACACAAGAAAATGTATTAAGAAAACAAATAGGGAATGCCAATATTCTAACTTCCTCTTTCGCCTTCTTTTATACTCTTCCTATTGAAGGTTTAGCTAAGAAGACACTTATGAAATGCTGCAAAACAACAAAAACAACAGGTAGGAATCACTTGATGAGATGGGTTGCCATATAGATACATAGAATAAAGTAAGCAAGTAAGTAAATAAATTGAGAAAAGACTCTCAACTGGAAGTATCCTCCCTGCTGCCTCTTAAAATCAATATTACACAACTAGTAATCTTCAAGACACTGGTATGTACCAGTTTGTTCCTTACTGCTGTAAGCAAAGCTGAATTTTATCTCAATTGTCTGAAATAGACTTGAAGCTCCACTCAGAGGATTCATACACAACTGCAGGGAATGTACCACTAATTGCAATCAGGACCCTGGTGGATGGTTTACACCATATGCTAAATGACAGCATGTCCAATATTTATTTATTTAATTAGATGTATAAACCGCCCTATCTCCCCGAAGGGACTCAGGGCAGTGCACAGGAAACAATAAAACAACATTCGATAAATACAATACAAAATAATTAAAATAGATTAATTATACAGGCCTGTGCTAAAATAAATTTGATACCCTACTAAAACCATCTTAAAATTATGCCAGGCCGGCCATCTGAAATAGGTGAGTTTTTAGTGTCCAACGGAAGAGGTGCAGGTCCGTGATTGTACGGAGGTTGGGGGGAAGGTCATTCCAAAGGGCGGGGCCCGCCACAGAGAAGGCTCTTCCCCTGGGCGCCGCCAGCCGGCATTGGCTAGCTGATGGCACCCTGAGGAGGCCCACCCTGTGGGAGCGGACAGGTCAAAGGGAGGTGTGTGGTAGGAGGCGGTCCCACAAGTAACTAGGTCCCGTGCCATGGAGCGCTTTAAAGGTGGTTACTAGCACCTTGAAGCGCACCCGGAAGGCCATAGGGAGCCAGTGCAGCTCGCGCAGGAGGTGTCACATGGGAGTATTGAGAAACTCCCAGAATCCCCAGTGCGGCTGCATTCTGGACTAGCTGGAGCCTCCGGGTGCACCTCAGGGGGAGCCCCATGTAGAGAGCATTACAGTAGTCCAGGCGGGAGACAATAAGCCACAATTGGATGAGTTCAGATATATGAAACCTTATAACACTATTTATAAACTTCAATGGTTAAGCCCAAAACAAGCAAACATCAGAGTGACTGAGTCCTGAATTAATAACATTAAATAAATTGAAAGAATGATTTCCCAATCCCATGCAGTTATTTGATGAATTTAGACAGAAATGAGAGGGTCATTAACTGGAGCAACCTACTAATTTGAGATATTTATTATTGTGAATCTATAGCAAAAAATCACTTGGATTGAAAGAGGAGGTAAGGAAAATACAACTTAACTAAAATTAATTGAGGAGACATTGAGCTACTGTTAGTCCTCAACTTATGACAGTTCATATAATGATCGTTCAAAGTTATCACAGCCTCTGAAAAAGTAACTTATGACCTATTTTTGAAGTCACGCCATTCTCATAGTCAATTTGGATACTTGGCAACTGGCTCAATTTACAATGGTTACAATCGCAGTCACATAATTGCAGAATGCAATATTCCCAGTCAATTTCAGAAAAGCAAAGTCAATTGTGGAAGTGAATTGCTTAACCATATGATTAGTTTAATGACCACATGAGTCACTTAACAACCATGGTAAAAACAATTGTAAAATTGGGCCTGGCCATTCAATTCAATTTAATTCAATTCAACCTTTATTGTCAGTGCACAACATGTGTACAATGAGATTGGCTGAGCCTCCCTTAGTGCACCCTCCTAACATAAATACATATCAATAACTCACAGTGAAAGAAAGAAAATTCCTAACCCAATAAATCATACTAACAACACACTATCCTCTATACATATATGCGTGCAACATCATAATATATTGCACCAATATGAACATGTTGCACTGGCCATGTAAGTCTATGGTCATGTGATGACTCGCTTAATGACCACATTGCTTAACAACCAAAATTCTAGTTCCAACTCCGGTTTTAAGTTGAGGATCACCTGTTCTGTCCCCTTGAGACTGAATAAGATTATAAATCATGTTTGGAGGAAATAAACAACTAATTTAAGTGAAAACTCAGATACATTAATATGTGTTAGGAACCCAGAAAAGTTTACAAAATGAGCATCATTATGCAAGCTCTACCTCTTTTTCTACATATGTTGTAATGTTCTGTTAGGGGCAGAGCTTACCATATGACACTTACTTTCTAATAAAAATGGATGGATTCTGTGGATACCAATGGATGAATCCTCATTTACTGATCAAAAAGTACAAAGCAGAAATAATGACAGGAAGAATTCTAGTAGTGTTGTCAGAACAAAGAGGATCAATATGAAAATTAAGATATCAAAATTAAGATAGTTTTGATCTGACAGGGAAAATGAAGTGAACAATTGCAAATTATACTGCATATGACAAAAATAGAGCAAGTACTGTGGATGAATGCTTACTAATGTTAGGAATAGAGATTGAGAAATTTAAAAACCTTTAAGAGTGAGTAGAAGAATGGCAGGCAGTATTTAGCCAGTGGTAAAAAAATGAACATTGAAACAAACAAAAATGGCTATGCATGAGATTTATTTATTTATTTATTTTTATTTATAATGGACTTATAGACCGCCCCCTCTCCCCAAGGGGACTCGGGGCGGTTCACAGGCATTTAAAAATTGCTTCTATATATTTATACTTTGTTACATGCAAGTGCAAACTGGATATGTCAAAAGAAACATAAAAATAGAAAGCAGTCGGAATGAAGTTCTTAAAAATATATGTAAATTAATAAAAAATATGTTCAAAGAAGGAGGGTAGATGTACATGGGCTGAACACAAAATAGAATAATCAGTAGTAGAGGTAATCCTTGCTTAATGTCTTCTGGTTCATCAACCTTTTGAAGGCATTGAACCAGGGGATTTAAGATGCAGCAGTCACAGAGTCCCCATTGTCAGGTGATTGCAATTTTGGGCACTTGGCAACCAGTTTGCAGTTCTGATGTTGCAATGTCCTGTGATCATGTTAACACCATTGTAAGCTTTGCTGCCAGCTTCTGACAAGCAAAGTCAATGGGGAGGCCAGTAAGTAATAAATGGTGATCAATTGTCTATAAGATGTGGAACAAGGTTGGATTCACCTACTGATGGCACCTAGAATTGCCAAAACTGCTGTCATAACTCGACATGATCATATGACATCAGACCATACATCTGCATCACTTACAGAGTTCCTAAGCCTAATTACTGTTAATAAGCAAGAATACATTGCATGAAAGAAATACATTGAAGGAATTTGTTCACACAGGGAGAATAAGAATACAATAAGAATAAAAAAACCCACTTATATATAAAAGGATAAATGTGAGTAGCAGGGGAAGACCAAGTTTGTTATTCTAGGACAGTGTTGAGGAGACCTTAAAAAAAAGAGAGAATGCAGGTAGCCTTCGAGTTACAAATGTAATGGAGCCTGCCCATTCCATTTGTAACCCGAGGATTCGTGGTAGTGAATATCATACCTTAAATGTTTTTTCATACTCAAATTTGAGAAATGATAGCAATGGCAAAAATGTCTATGTTTTTCTGGGTTTATTTATACAAGGTGTGGACACATTATTTAGTCTTGCATATCTTTATATATAGTCCTCGATTTACAATCACAATTGAGTCCAAAATTATGTTGCTAAGTAAGATATTTAAGTGAGTTTTGCCCCATTTTACGACTTTTCTTGCCACATTTGTTAAATGAATCACTGCAGTTGTTAAATTAGTAACCTGGTTATTAAGTGCATCTGGGTTCCCCACTGACTTTGCTTCCCAGGTGGCAACAAAAGATGTTCACATGACCCCGGGGACACTACAACTATCATAAATTTGAGTTAGCTGTCAAGCATCTGAATGTAAATCACATGACCATGGGAATGCTGCAACAGTCATAAGACTGAAAAATGGTCATAAATAATTTCAGTGCTGTTGTAACTTTGAACAGTCACTAAGTGAACCATTGTAAGTCGAAGACTACCATTTTTTAAATAAAGAATCTATATTTTGGAATCAAACATTTGTTTCAACTCGGCATTCCACATTAAAAGAAAAAATCTATGAGTCACTTCAGGTGAACACAGAATTTTTAAAAATGCAGATAAAAAAAGGATAGGTATTTCATTCATAATAAAAAGCAGTTTGGAGTATATATAGCATTTGAATCACTGAATGAATGTAAAACAAAAATAACAAAAAATGGCATTTTTAAGCTACGTTAAATGAATATGCCCATTGATATTCACACTGTGCTCATTTCTAATATACTAATTTGAAAAAGGCTTTCCATTATTCAGAAATATCTGTTAAATATAAAGAGACAGCACTGCACCGATTCGTGTCATTTGCATAAAGATGACATTATGTCACACCAAATTCTGCATCACAGATGTCTACTATATTGAGCTCTCACTGCTATTAAAATGTATGGCTCTTTGGTGTCATTCCTTTTTAGAGTACAAGAAGGATTGTTTAAAAGAATCTTATATTTACACTATATTGCCAAAAGTATTCTCTCACCTGCCTTCACTCGTTTATGAATTTACAGTAAGTGACATCCCATTCCTAATCCACAGGGTTCAATATGATGTCGGTCCACTGCGCACTGTTCTTAAACTAATCTGAAGGCCACATGAAGTTTGGAGGTCTATAGCAATTGACTCTGTAGAACGTTGGCGACCTCTTCGCACTATGTACCTCAGCATCCGCTGACCCTGCGCCATCCGTTTGTGGCCTACCACTTTGTGGCTGAGTTGCTGTCGTTCCCAAACACTTCCAGGTTCTTATTTATTTATTTATTTATTTATTTATTTATTTATTTATTTATTTATTTCTTAGATTTATAGACCGCCCCCTCTCCCCTAAGGGACTCGGGG
>JAPKID020006061.1:0-10824 GCA_026931265.2 Tropidonophis doriae | reverse complement strand
AACCTATTTTTTAACTGTAAAATTGGGGGGTCGTCTTATACGCCGGGTCGTCTTATACGCCGGAAAATACGGTATCTGTATTTGACATTGTTTTTGTTGTTGCTGTATGTTCCAAACTCTCAATTCTATTTCAAAACAGTTACTTTTTTTTCATGCCAGTTGTTATTTGGGGGGTAGAAAATCTGGCACCATTCCTCAGAAATCGTAGCTCATCACAAGCTGGCTATCAAGATACTTGTTTAAGACACTTAAGTTGTTTAAGATACTTGTTTAAGTGGGTTTTTTGAACAGCAGAAAGATGAAGCATTTTCCTTCTTTTGTTTTTATCCCTGCTCAATAGGAAAAAAGAAGTGATAGCTGCTTAATGCTGGGTTTTCAGGTTAGGTAATTTATCTTACCATCTTACCAGATGGTAAGATAAATTCTTACTTATTATTATTTTAAGTTAAAAATGCCTGATCTCCACTTACCATTGCATATCAAGTTCATATTCTTCTGACTTGTTTATTTGGCATTTTATATTTTGAAGAAAAAATAAAAATTACAGTGATCATAATTTGCAGTTGCATTTTGTGTGCAAAGAGCATTTCCCTAAATCATACCTGTCTAAGGTGTCCTTATGGTACCAGGATGTTCATTAATATTTTAAATAGAAACTATTGGCTGCCTTCAGTTTGCACATATTGTTTATGCACTGGTTATATATTGGCATAAGAGTTCTTTCTAAAGTTTTGCTGTATCAAATGTTGCTACTAATGTTAAAATACTTCAATTCTTTAAGATTCCCCAGTAAGAAAGTTGTCATCATTTTTTTAAATCCTTCCATGTTCAGTATGATGGAACATTTCAGAAAAAATATAATTTATTACCTGGGAAGTTTCTAATATCAGGGAAGAGAGACTGTATCCCCTGGCCAACAGTCAATTTCTGATTACTTGCTATACATGCTTAAGAATAAAAGATATTAGTATCTACCATATTTTTTGGAGTATAAGACACACCTTTTTTCCTCTAAAAAGAGGCTGAATATCTGGCTGTGTCTTATACATAGAATACAGCATTTTTTGCCTCCTGAAACCCCACACCTTCACCAAAATGTCCATGCACATACCCCAGCCTGGGGGCTGGGGAGGGCAGAAATGAGCAAAAAATACGGTGTTTTTGCTCCCCCCAGGCCCCAGCAGCACTCTATAAGCCTCCATAAGGCTATATGTGCCATTTTCTTGACCAAAAATTGGCCCATTTTCATGAAAAAAATGGGCCATTTTTTCTTCATTTCCTCCCCCCAACCCCCCAGGAGCACTCTGTAAGCCCTCCCCAAGGCTATTCATGCCTTTTATTTGAAAAAAAACGGACTCATTTTTGCAAAAAACAGACCATTTGGGGGAAGTTTGCACAGTGCAAAAAGAGCTGATGAGAATTACGTTGGTGAAGTACTGTACCTGCAGAAACAAAGATTTGTTCCAAAGGTGGTCAGTGATTTCCTTCTCCAGCTAATGGGTAAATATACCTGGAAACATCTACCTATCTACCTACCTGCCCTCTCTCTCTCTCTACCTATCTACTGTATTTCTCTCTATTTCTCTCTATTTCTCTCTCTCTATCCCTCTCTCTACCTATCTATCTACACACTCTCTCTCCCTACCTATCTACTGTATTTCTCTCTATTTCTCTCTCTCTATCCCTTTATCTACCTACCTACCTAACTACACACTCTCTCTCCCTACTGTATTTCTCTCTCGTTCTCTCGTTCTCTATCTACCTACCTACTTTTTTAAAAAAAATTGCCTCTTCAAAACCTGGATGCATCTTATACTCCGAAAAATACTGTACGTAATGACACATCCATTGTAAACAAACCATTTAGATAAGAAATGAGCTGCTTAGTACTCTGTAACATCTTTTGATATGTTTTATTTAACCCTTCATTCTCACCTATAGAGTAAAGAGTTGTTCTGTCTTAGTAGATCCAGGCAGTCTTACATTCAGATTCCATGTAAAAGCAGCCATCCATCTCTCGAGCATGCCTATATTCTTATAATCCTTTAAATTACAATATAACTTGCAAGGCAATTTCCTTGCATTTGTAGTTTCCAGCAGTCAGACAACTCAAAAGGTTTATTAAACATGGTTAATTCCCAGAAATGGCCAACTGGATTGTTCCCAGACTTAAAAGATATAATACTTTAAATTGAACATGTACCTTGGATTTTATTGCTGTTGAGTAAAAGTTTTTGTAAAAGCTACTTTCCACATGCTTTTTTATAGTCTCCTGCCATGCAATTTCAGCTCTGCTAAAATTTTGGATCAGGATTCTGCGTATTTCGTGAAGTGATTGCATATCATGGCTTGTATTCAGCAAATACTATTTTATAGTTAGTTTTAGAGCAAATGAGCTTCTAAAAGCACCGTGAAAAAAATGCTTTAAAAATGGGAATACTCACTCCCTTTTTCTCTTTTTTTCATGCCCCCTTAGGTTGTGAGGCAGGGACTGCTATGATTGAACATAGAAAGTATTTGATAGTCACTGCCAAAATTACTTTGTAAAGTGAGAAAAATCAGAAACTAATGAAGGTTACCTATAGTCTTGTTTAAAAATCATGGCAATTGATATCCTTAAGAGATCACATCAAAGATCAATAGAATCTCTGTTCTCTAGTACATGACTACTGAATGGATATAATCCCCATCCCTTCAATATCATTAGTTACTGCAACAGAGCAATCTAAATTGCTAGACATACTTGCCACAGATTGTAACTGTAAACAGAAATGTGTCTCAGCATCAGTTCATGAAAAAAAATCTAGCATTTGGCAGGCTTTCCAACACAAATGAGGTTCCTGCCACATGAGGAAATTACACATGATGAAAACATTCATACTTCAACCTTGGCAAACAAATACAAAAGCACACATATTGATCTTTCACACCCCCTGGTGCTTCTAGCTCTACACAATAATTTTCTACAACATAACAGATCTTTCTGGAAGTTGGCACAATTAGAAACACAGCAGGATTCTGTCACATTTGTTTAAGGTGGCTATAATTTGGATTCATAATTGTCATGGAGAGTAGGACATGTTTACATCTATCATATGAAATTCGCAACAGGAAGCATTCATCAGTCCTGTGTATCAGAGAATTCTCTTTGGGCTGTAAAGCTAATTTATACTTCCCAGTCAAGTATATAAATTGAAGCACCAAAATCTTTGCATTCCTCATGTTAAGAGCTGAAGCAGGGTCCGACACAGGTTTCTCATTAAATGCTTTATTTTCCGGGAACAGCAAACTGCAGCACGGTACAGGCAGAATTCAAATAACCCGCGCTAAACCGGCTCCTTAAATAGTCTCTTTGGGCGGGAAGCCCAGACAGCTGAATCCACTATTTCAAACTAGCCGCGTCTTAGCCAATCAGACGCGGCGGCAGTTGGGGTTTGAAAAAGAGTTCAGCCGGTCGTAAGTCCGAGGACTCAACACCTCACTCTTCCTGGATCTTATGATGTAGTTCTTAGCTCAATGTATGTGTAAGATGTGTATATTATAAAAAGGTGCATATGAAAATAAATGTAAATGTTTTTCTCTTTTCCTTTTTAATTTGCAACTTTAGTAGGTATCTGATGGAATAGATTTCATACATGAAACTGAGTACAAACAACACTAAAGAAGATAAGAATAAGACTGATTTACAGAAAAAAATAACTAAATCACATGTATAAGCAACATATACAAAAATGTGCAAATAATTTAAAGGAAGCCAGTTAAATGCACTCCAACTCTGTTTCCAGATCTTTTATAATGACAAATAATTTGAAGGTGCTTTCACTTTATTGTCATTCCTAGGGGAGATATCTTCTTTCTATACACTTTATAAGTGGAGTCTTAATTTAAAGTAAATATTTGATAATAAAAAAACATTCACAGAGGAATGTAATGAATCCAGCAATGTTGTCAACTTAATTAAAATGAGTATTACAATGCATGTTGTACTTTTACATATATGCATGCAACATCACAGTACACATACAAAAGGAACAGAATTTGCTTCATAAACACATGTTTTTAGCATTTGCCCTGCTTTGCATGTTAAGCAGTAATTAGAAGGAACATTGGTAAAATGAGCCAAAGATTACAAATGGGGTTTTTTTGCATGCATTTTAAAAATATTTCAAATGCTGAAGAACTGCATCCATAAAAAAGATTTAAACATATAAAACATATATCCCTGTCCTCAAACAAATGAAATGTTTTCTTTTTTTAGTAAAAGTTTTTGTATTTTAGTTTTTAAAACAGACACAACACAAAAAATCCTCCTTCTTTACATACTGTAGAAAGTGTATCAGTTGGTTACAAAAAGTTTTCATGCATCTCTTCCACAGTCCCCTATAATATATTAACTCAAGTATGCAATCAAATATGTTTATACATATTACCATCATCATATGTCCATTCTTATTTGACTATAATTGTTTAAATGTCCTTCATCATAAAACATACCAAAGTTCAAGACATAACCTTCTACTGGTATCTCATTTGTTATTTCTAGTATCCTCCAATAACACTATTCCTTATGGCCTATTCTAGTTAAACATCAAAAATATATAGTAACAAAAATTTCTAATCTTTCTTTCCAAATCACTGTTTACAATTTATTTCCAATTTCCTCATGTTGTACACATACATACATACATACATACATACATACATACATACATACATACATGCATATTGTTATCATTATCTCTCCTTTATTTGACTATATCCATTATCATAATTTAGTTCCTTTTTTATTAATCTTTATGTGTAACCAAACAATTTCTCAACTTCCTTTCATAGGTACCATTCCATATTCATATCTAATTACTATCGTGTTTCCCCGAAAGTAAGACATGTCTTATATTGTTTTTAAACCATTAAACGTGGCCATGGGGGGGTGTCTTATTGGTTTGGGCTTGCTGGGAGACTACTCTCTTGCGAGCAGGCTCGGGGTTGAATGGCTGTGTTGCGCTCTCACAACAGCAACACAGCAGCCATGAGGTGACCACGCTTGCGAGCAGCCGCCCAGCAACCCCCCTTTCCAGCCATGCAGAGGTAAGGGCATTCCAAAGATGCTGAGCTGCGGAAACGCCTGTTTGCCGCCCTCCAGCTTTCTATACTCACACCATTCCCTCACTTAATGTTGTGAAAAAAATTCTTTACGGTTTATTTGTTTGCTTAATTTGTAGACCAGAGATATGGGGATTGATCGGGAATATTTAAGTGAGGCTGTAGAAAATAGTTTCCCAATTGAAACTACAGTTAAATCTATCTGTCTATATTGTTACATTAAAGAATTTTTGTCATGTTTTGTCAAAAAAAATCATTTTCTTTCACAACATATAGATTTAAGCATAGTTTCAATTAGGAAAAATGGTACATAGATTCCAAAGCAAGGCTTTATAAATTTGTATTTTATTCATTTAATGTTTATGCCTTTTAGATAATACCTTTACAATACTGTTGTCTTTGGAAAGATTTTTTTCTGAAGATAACATTAAAGAGATGGACTCATTCCTTGAGGTTAAAAAATAGATGTCAAGGTTCCGACTAACAAACTCAACCAAGCAGTGGTTTGGGCATGCTTCCAAGCACATTCCCCTGCACATGCAACATGCAATGCTTCAGTGCATGTGCAGAAGCATCCAGGCAGGTAGGCAGAGCCTCCTGCCACTATTATTACTGGTTCACCCAATCAGGCCAAACCATGAGCAACCTACCTCTGCAACCAAGCCACCACTCTCAAGACGATTAGATCTCTTTGATAACGGTTTTATTGAGTACACCATTTCATCATTCTTGAAAATAAAACCAACTCTTCCTATGGTTTTCATATAATTGAAGAATAGCTATTCCCCTCCCTCCTTGTCGCAGGTCACATCGTCCAATTTGGTGTTCTGGTGTCTCCTGGAGACCTTCTTCACGTCTCTGACCAGCACCTATTGAGATAACCTTGGTTCCCATGGGACAATCTGTTGTTATTATTTGGTCTGACATTCCAAACCTACCCCCACCCCATACTGTGTGGCAAGCTGAGAAATGAAAAGATGGCTATGACAACATGCTTCTGTTTCGAAGTTCAGTACAACTTCCAGGCCATCAGCTCTGCTTCTTTTTCTATGTTCTTCCTGCCCTACATAGAAATTAACAATTGAGAGTAGCCAGGATTTCTTATTTACTATTCAACACAAATTCATCTAACAAGCTCATTATATTTGACTTTGTTTGAATTGATTCATAAGGTGCCCATAATCAGTAAAACAAACAAAAGATCAGATTCACATCTTACAAGAAAGACCTTGTAAATCAAATCAAATCTCAATAACATAATCAAATCTCAACAACATAATTTAAATTACCTTTTCAGATTAGAGTTCAGGGGAAAATAGACTAATTACATTGTTAATTCCATTCCGTATTGCGTATTTCTGTAACCAAACCTCTGTGGATTATATATTATAAGAAGAGGACCTACACATTTATCAATACCCATGCAAAGTATATAATCATGTGAGAGGCATCCTGAATAACTTTCCTTGCCTGGATGAAATCCATATGAATATATTGTTATGTTGTTCCTGAACAGACCTGTTCATTCTCCTGTCTAAACTACATACTACCTACTTACGCAGATAATGGATAATTGAAAAGCTCCAGTTGGGAATCTGTAGCAACAAGTTATTATGCCATTATATATTATTTAACATATTCCTGTAAAGAAACAAAACTTTTCATAGAGAAACTATTTTCATCTATGAAAATTCTCAAATAGCTGAAAATTTCCAGTTCTCAAATATAGTGTCCTTTCTATATGCAAAATTGCAGGTATTAACTATTGGCCTCTCACTGCACAACTTCCTTGAATAATATCTAAAACTTTGGAAAAGAGACTCTAGATTTAGAAGGATCTTGAAAGACTTGAATTTTGGGTTCTATCTAACAAGATGTGATTCAGGGGGGGTGGGGGAATGATCCTGCACCTAGGCAGGAAAAACCAAGTGCACAGATAAAGAATAGGCAAATAGTAGGAATGTGAGAGGGATCCAGATTTTCTAGTGGATTTTATAAACATGAACCTGCAGTAAGATGCAACTACAGTTCTAGGCTGCATCAACATGCAGCCTAGAAGGTCCATCAACATCACAATCATAAGAAAGAATACCATCACTTCATATTGGACTAATGAGGCCACAGTTGGAATACTACACCAGTTCTGGTTGCCATGTTGCAAAAAAGATGCTAAAACTCTAGAACAGTGATGGTGAAACTTTCTCGCCTCGGATGCCAAATGCAGGTGCATGTGGCATATCGAATGTACTGGCATGCCCACCTCATAATTCAATGCCCCACCACACGGTGCCCCCTGTGCATGCACAGGTGACCACCATCTGACCTGCACATATGCACACAGCTTTCTTGCATCCTGGGGAGGGCAAAAATGCCCCCCCGAGGCCCTCCAGGGGCCAGAAACAGCCTGATTTCTGACTTCTGGTGGCCCCAGTAGGTCCATTTTCTACCCTCCCAAGGCTCTAGAGGCTTTCTAGGAGCCTGAGGAGGGTGAAAAATGGCCCAACATGCAAACCGGAAGTTCAGGAATGGACTTCTGGGTTGCCTATTGGGCCATTTTCTCCTTCCTGAGACTTCAGAAGGCTTCCCTGAAGCCTCCGGAGGGTGAAAAACAGCCCAACACACAAAGTGGAGGTCTTCCACTTTGCACATTGGGAGGTTTTTCACCCACCAGAGTATGCAGGGATGCCTCCAAAGGATACGGTGACCAGATTTTCGGTATCCCAAAGCGAGACACCATCGGAGGGGCAGGGGGGGGCGCTGTGCTCTGGTGCGGCGCACATGCAGCCGCAGCGGGCGTCACGGCGGGCAGGCGCTCCTGGGCATCAGGATGGGCGTCGCCGCCTTCCTCCCTGCCTCTCTCTCAGTACTGCCGGCCCGGCCCGCGGGCAGGAGAGGACACAGGCTTTTCTCCCCTGGAGGAAGGCAAATGGGTGAGGTGAGGTGGTGGCAGAGCAGTCCAGAAAAGTGGGCGGCGAGGCGTCCTGGCCAAGGAAGGGGTTGCACTGTGGGGAGAGCACCACAGCATCTCTCAGAGCCAGGCGGCGAGGCCATACTCGCCTCCCTGCTCTGAGAGATGCTGCAGCGCTCTCCCCACAGTGTGACTCTTTCCCTTTCTCAGCCAGGACGCCTCGCCGCCCGCTTCTCTGGACTGCTCTGCCGCTGCCTCACCTCACCCCTTTGCCTTCCTCCAGGGGAGAAAAGACTCTGTGTCCTGAGCCCCCGGCACCCCCCACTCCCTGTCCCTCCAGCGCTCCAGCCTGGCTCAAGGGGGCTTTTCCCACCGCCTTCCCCCCCACCACCTGGGGAAACTCCTTGCTCTCCCCTTCCTCCGTTTCCTGCTCGCCCACCCGGCTCTCACTCTCCTTCCCTCCGGAGACTCACCACAGCGCTTCGGGGGCAAAAAGCCCAAAGCCAAGCCCACCTCGCGGCTCCACAACCCGCACCTTTCAGGCCTTTCGGTGCAGGTCTCCCACTCTCTCCGCAAAGGGGATGAAGCCCCTTCCCACCGCCGAGCCCAGCCAGTTCGCAGCTCGGCCGCTCAGTCTACCGCTGCCACAGGACTTTTTAAAAATACGGTGGGATATGGGACAAATTTTCAAAAGGCAGGAAAATCAGCTGGCCAGCACCACATGTGCGCTGGAGCTGACAGGCCAATGCTTCATGTGCCCTCAAAAATGACTCCATGTGCCACCTGTGACACGCGTGCCATTTGCTATCACGGCCATAGAAAGTGTATGAAGAAGAGCAATAAAGGATCTGGAGATTAAGAGAACTAAATTTGTCTAGCCTAACAAAGAGAAGGAGTGAGGGTGATATTGATAGCTGTCTTCCAGTTCTCAAAGGACTGTCACAGAGAAGAGGGGATTGACTTCATTCTCCAAAGAACCTGAAGGAAGGGTAATGGATGGAAGATCAATAGAACTAATTTCTAGATAATGAGAATAATTAATCAAGTGAACAGCATGCCTTTGAAAGTAATAGGTGCTCCATTGCAGGAGATCTAGAAAAAAAGAACAGACAGCCATTTGGAATGAAATAAAGTGTTGCTTGGGCAAAGGGATGAACTAAAATCATGATGGTGAACCTATGGCATGTGTGGCATGCAGAGCCATCTCTTTGGGCATGCAAGCCATCACCTGTTGATCTTCTGGGTTCCAGAACAGCAGTTAGCTGGTCTTCATGTGCACAGGAGCACTGGAAACCAGAAGAGCAGCTGCATGGTGTGTATGCGTGCACCGGAAAGATTATCATCTGGGTTCCAGCACATGCATGCACACTGGCCAGATAGTC
The DNA here is from genome assembly GCA_026931265.2 of Tropidonophis doriae. Classification (NCBI taxonomy): domain Eukaryota; kingdom Metazoa; phylum Chordata; class Lepidosauria; order Squamata; family Natricidae; genus Tropidonophis; species Tropidonophis doriae. The sequence goes on along the minus strand of JAPKID020006061.1, from coordinate 1,431 downwards.
TTCATGTGTGCATGCATGCCAGAAACTGGATGACCAGTTGGCAGTACGCATGTGAATGCTGGAAATCTAAAATCATCTTCCTGGCGCTTGCATGAGCACCAGCAGGCTGCTGTTCTGGTTTCCAGCACCCTAATGTGCACACACACTCCTGTTTTGGCACTCTGTGCAAAAAAAGTTTGCCAGCACTGGACTAGGAAATTGCCAGGATCCCTTCTAGCCTTTTGATTCTATGAAACCTTGAATTATAGAGAATCTCTCAGTTCTTATGAAGACATCTTTAGTGGAATTGGTGTTCTTACTCAGCTGGCATATTCCATTTTCTGTTAATCAGAATATAAAACATAGTTTACAGAAACAGATGTTCTTGGCATCTAGCAGATATAGAAGTGAATGATGGGATAAAGAAGGTAATAATACTGAGGAGATGTGAATCAGTTCAGCTAATAATGCCATGCTTAGCATAATGACCCACTGGACTAAGCACAAGCATCCATAGGAAGAGGCAAATGACATCACCTGCATAATGAAGTCATGGTGATCTCTACAAGATGCTTCAGCAAATGAGACCAGTAATATGATTAGATAATACATCATAGTATTTAATGAGGGGTGAGATATGCAGTGCTGATGGCCTCATGTTTGTTAAATGTAGGGTTTGTGGATTTGTAGAAGCAAGAGTAAGAAATATAAATCAAGCTATAATATACATGAGTATTTTTCATCATTCCATCTTCATTGCAAGAAGAAAAAATCACCAATTGATATTAACCTATCAAGCAAATTCACTTCTTCCTAATGAGGTATTATTGTGGAATTGCTATGGTTCTGACTCAATTTTGTGTTATAAAATTACACATTGCCATTATCTATTTCTAGTCCTTTTGTACTGTTCCCACACTTTCTAAATAAATTGTTTTTAAAGAAGATGAATGCACCAAAAATCTTCCATCTTCTCTCAAAATTATCATTTTAAAAGGCGCAGTTGCCATTCATTAAAAAAAATAATTAAAAAATTATGCCTATTACAAACTTTTAATGAATACTAACTGTAATAGTTTAAGCTACTGAATAAAATATTACCCATATCAAAACTAATACTCACTGATGAAAGCTGAAAGAAAATAGAACATAGAATAATAGGGCTGAAATGGACCCTGGAAGTCTTCTAGTCTACAAATGGCTATCCAATCTGTTCTTGAAGACCTCTGGTGATCGAGCATCCACAACTATTCTATTGATTCATTGTTCTAATTATCAGCAAATTTTCCTTCTAGGTTGTAGGTTTTATCTCTCTTTAATGATCTTCCACATGTTGCAAAAGATGGAAAGAGATAGTTAGATATACACACAAAAACACTATCTATCTATCTATCTATCTATCTATCTATCTATCTATCTATCTATCTATCTATCTATCTACCTACCTACCTA
>JAPKID020006060.1:0-10825 GCA_026931265.2 Tropidonophis doriae | reverse complement strand
CAGGATCTCTGAAAGATATAGTTCAGTGGTTCTGAGATCTCATCTGCCAGTTCCTTCAGAACCCTGGGGTGTAATCCCAATTCCTTTCGATGTATTTCCAATTCCTTTCGATGCCTTTTTTATACTCATTTTATAGAGGAGATCTCTCCTATGTTATGAATGTTGTCTAGTTTTACTTATCAATTTCACATTTCAACATATTCTAATTGTAATACTATTGTAATGTAAAATGATGCTAGATGTTGTGTAGTAGTTTGTCAAATTCACTAGGAATACAGTGTAAGAGTTAAACACACCCAATACAAAATCTGCAATTATGTAGTTATATTGCTGTCTATTTAATTTTCTAGTCACCTTATTGCCTTTCCTTATTGTTGTAGTCTATTACTATTGAATATACATTACCACGATTATATTTTATTTAGTAGTTCTTTGTAGATTTTAGTTCTATAAGGATCTTACAATTCCGTGCTACAGATTTGCCCCCTCAAAAAAATTAGATTGCTTATGATTCCTCCAAGAGAATCCTTGCCCTAAACCATATTAAATTGACTAGTTAATATTGCCATTTCTTTAAGCAAAAGGAAGAGAAGACATGGTTACATTATAGACTTGATGGATTATCATGAAAACATTTTAATTCTGTCACTGGATTGAATTGTGCAGTGTTGTTAAATCCTTGAGGGAAGCCATGATAGTTTGAAAACGATTATTCAAATAGCCACCCAGAGTTAAGATTGGCAGCCAATAAATTTAATAAATAAATATAATGTGTATATATGGTGAAAATGGAAGACAAATTGAATTTGAAATTATATCAGCCTAGCTATTCATCCAAACATTTGGTTCAATAATTGTTACATACAACTCTGTATCCTTTTGATCATTGGAATGGTTGTTTGTTGTATACTAACCTAATTAACTATTAGGTGGCACGAGAGCTCAATGGTTAAGAAACTGGCTTTGTCAGCCTAGGTTTGAGTCCTGAGCGCTGTATGATGGAGTGAGCTCTTGTCTTTGCCTAGCTCCTACCCACCTACCAATTCAAAAGTATGCAAGTAAATAAATAGATACCACTTTGGTAGGGAGAAAATAGTACTCTGCAATGTCATGCTGACTTGAATGCGGAAATGTCTTTGGATAGTGCTTGCTCATGACCCCGAAATGGAGATGACCATTGCCCCTTATAGTCATCAATGACTAGCAAAATAAAATCTGCAGGGATTACTTTCCTTTCCTAATTAATTATATCTGATCCTGAGATTTTGGAATAAATATATGCAGCCCAGGTAGTACGCTGCAGAATTTGTTTACAGATGAATTTGGCTTGAAAAGGATTATAGGTATAAGTAGAGCAATGTTGTATTAGACCTAAATCCAGTAGTTGTCTAAATGTATTTAAAACATGTATATACCCATCTTATAGCAATAGACTTCTATACTGCTTTACAGTGCTTTACAGCCCTCTCTAAGTGGTTTACAGAGTCAGCATATTGCAGCCAACAATATAGAATAAAATAGAATAGAATAGAATAGAATAGAATTTTTTATTGGCCAAGTGTGATTGGACACATAAGGAATTTGTCTTTGGTGCATATGCTCTCAGTGTACATAAAGGAAAAAAGAGAAAAAGAGAGAGGGGAAAAATACATTCATCAAAAATCATAAGATACAATTGTCAACTTGTAAAGCGTTGCCATGACTATTATCATGTTGGCATTGGAGGGAGGATTCCATGCATACCTTTGGCCAGAGTAGGATCTCATATTTCTACAGCCTAGTTGGTGGATGTGATTTATGACACAGATAGAAGGGAGGGGATAGAGGGGTAAAGTTCAAACGTAATTAAGTTGAAATCAGTTTCAGCTCAGCAGAAGAACATCCCAGAATGTTGATCCTAATAAATGAATGGATTTCTTTTGAACTTTGTCTCGAGGCTAGTAAATTAATTAGGTCATCTTTTGGGAACTTCACAACAACACGTAATGATAGTCATAGGTTACTAATAAGCAATCAAGTTATACTAGGAAACACCAGAATAATATAAATCACAAAAATACCAGCAAAATGGTTATAGTCATAAGTAGGAGGAGAGAGGTAATAGGAAGGATAGAAGAGTCTTAGTCTTAGTAAATAATTTGACAATGTTGTGGGAATTAGTTGTTAATCAGAGTGATGGCATTCGGGGAACAACTGTGTCTAGTTGTTCTGGTGTGCAGTACCCTATAGTGTCATTTTGAGGGTAGAAGTTAAAACAATTTATATCCAAGATGTGAGGGGTCTGTAGATATTTTAGCAGCCCTGTTTTTGACTTGTGCTTTATACAGTTCTTCAATGGAAGGTAGCAATTGTGTGGGGTTTTGTTTCTTGTTTTTTAGTTCTAATTGTCTGTTGAAGTCTGTGTCTGTCTTGTTTGGTTGCAGAGCCAAACCAGATAGTTATAGATGTGCAGATGACAGACTCAATAATTCCTCTATAGAACTGAATCAGCAGCTCTTTGGTCAGTTTGAGCTTTCTGAGTTGGCGCAGAAAGAACATTCTTTGTTGTGCTTTTCTGATGATATTTTTGATGTAAGGTGTCCAATTTAAGTTTTGGGATATGATAGAATCTAGAAACTTGAAGGTCCCTACTGTTGATACCATGTTGTTTAGTATTGTAAGAGATGGTAATATAGGAAGGTTTCTTATGAAATCTACCCCGATTTCTACAGTTTTGAGTGTGTTTCATTCAAGATTGTTCCAGGTGCACCATAAGGTTAGCTGTTCAATCTCCCATCTGTATGAAGATTCGTCGTTGTCTCGAATGAGATCAATCACTGTTGGATCATCTCCAAACATCAGTACTTTAACAGAGGAATCTTTTGAAATGCAGTCATTGGTGTATAGGGAGAAGAGAAGTGGAGAGAGCAATCAGCCATGGGAGAATCCTGTGCTAATTGTACAGGTATCTGGTGTGATTTTGTTCAGCTTCATTTATTGCTTCCGGTCTGTTAGGAAAGTTATGATCGATATACAATTACATTTATGATCTATTTGGGTCTTCATTTTACCCACCTCAGAAGGATAGAAGGCTGAGTCAACCTTGAGCCTGGTGAGATTTGAACTGCCAAATTGCAGCCAGCCAGCAGTCAGCGGAAATATCCTGCAGGTACTGCATTCTATCCACTGTGGCTCATATATTAGAAACAAGTCTGGAAGGCTCCCAATCAAAATTTAAAGCAACATACAAAAGCATATTAAATCTATAAGACTCAACACATGAAAAACAATAAAAGCTTCCAAATGGTCAAACTTCTGATGTGTTCAGTCATCTAATCTTATCCCAGTGTTTGGGGGAAAGCCAGTTGTTCCTAGCTTTATGGAAAGCTAGGAGGGTAGAGACCTGCCAAAGTTCAGGAGCCAGAATGTTCCACAGAGTAGGGGCTGTCACAGAAAAGGTGCATTTCCTAGCTCCCATCAGTTGGCAGTATTTAGAAGAGACTAGGACCCTGCCCACCCTAGTTGATCTGATAGGAGTGGATAGAAGTCCTTAGGGAAAGGCAATTCTGCAGAACTGGCCTTGTGCTATATAGGTGTAGGAGACAACCAGGCTGAGCCAATAGAGGAATCAAATGCAGTATCAGTCTCAAATCCCTTCGCTCCCACAAAGGATCTAAGTCCAGCCCATCTTAACTTCCACTGATTCTTATCTACCAACAATTTGATTGCAAGCCGCTCCATTGCTTCCTTAAAATGAGGATCAAATGCCTCCCTATACTCATCCCAAGTTGTCAGATGTAATTTTTTCTTCTGTTAAAATGAACTCAAAACAATCTAGAATAAACTCAAAACAAAAGATTGTTTGTGACTCCACCCTGTTCTTCAGCAGGACAACTTTGAAAGGGTATCAAGATTATCAGTTCATTATCTCTTCAGGAAGTTTCATACACATGTCAGTTAAATATCAATGAAACAATATCACCTGGTGGGATACAAAAAGCAGGCCATATCTTTCATAATGCCTGCCCTCTGGAGGATAATTCCCCCAAAGTTTATATTGCTCTCACCTTAAAACCTGCTTCTTTCCCCATGATTTGAGACAGAGAAGGTAATGGATCCTCCGTTAGGCTTTTGTCTCTAAATAATCAATTGTTTTCCCAGTCTTTCTCATTTCATGATATGCAGATATAATAGACATAGATACTATGCAGTGTCAAAGCAGATTCAGGTGGCCCATATATTTGATAAATAAATAAATCCTGCTTTTTTTTTTAAATAAAGAGAGTTTGTATGATAGATCATTTCTCAACAATTTTTTATACTTTTCTCTTTTGCAGCCGGACTTTGATGTTGATCACTTTGTGTCCGAGTGCAGAAAACGTGTTCAGCTGGAAGAACTTCGTGATGATCTTGAATTATACTACAAGCTTCTTAAAACTGCCATGATTGAATTAATAAACAAGGATTATGCAGACTTTGTTAATCTCTCTACCAACCTGGTAAATTGATAGACTGCCTTATGTGTGTTTAGTGCACAGTTATCGTATTTATATTATATATTCCCCTGAGCATCTAAGATTAAATATGCCATAGAAAGAAATGCCACTGCAAAGAAAATTATTTATGATAGTGTCCAATTTAAATCAACAGTAGTTAAGTTAGTTATGTGAGTGGTTATCCTATTAGTTTCAATGTGACTTTTAAGAGTTTCTGGTCTAGTTCCAAGCTATTTAACAGGCTGCCTGCAGTTTGATAATGTACCCTGTTGAGAAGAGAGCATGATGTACATAGTAGATGCACATTTTAGCACGTAGGCTCTCCAGAGCAGGCAATTTGATTGTGACCTAAATAAAGAATAATTTGCTGATTTGCTACCAAGATGTATATTTATTTATTTATAAAATTTGTTGGCCCATCTTACCACAAGGTATTTTGTCTGTGTTTTTTTCTATCAGTAAGTATTTCATTTTAAAAGTAAGCACTGAAAGACTTGAACAAGACAATAATTAAATATGCAAATGCCATGATACCATAGGAAACATCTACTAGTAGAAAATCAAATATGTACAATAAAGCCAAAATGTCTCAAAGTATTAAAAAAAATAAGTGATCAAGAGATACAAACTCCCCAAGGATGGAAGCATTCTCAGCCATGCTGACATCAAAATGACAAAAAAAAATGTGGTGTGATATCAGAATGCAAACTCTATCCTTTTATATTGTACATAAGCAGTTTACATGACCTGGCAACACATGTGTTTTATCTCCCCCACCCCCACCCCCATATCACCCTTGTATGAAAACTGGTTATTTAATAAACTGGTGTTATGAATAAAATGGACAATCCCTAGAATATTGCATAAACAAGAAAAATTGACTTTAGCTACATTTTTAAACATTTGTTCTCAGTAGAAATGGAGTACAGAATTTGTTTTACATGCCCAATATTTATGGTTAGTTTTAATATTAAAAATTAAATTTAGAAAACAGTAAAACACCAATAACAATAGAATGTATCAGTAAAGAAGTGAGACAAAAAAGAAGAAATACCTTTGGTTTTTTTAAACTGTTCATTAATAGTAATATGTTTTGGAAATTTCTTTAGGTTGGCATGGACAAAGCCCTTAATCAGCTTTCAGTGCCTTTGGGACAGTTGCGAGAAGAAGTTATGGTATGCTGTTTTCTCATGTATGGGTCATAGCTGCCTCATAGATACTTCTTAATCTTATAAATAAAGCTTTATGAATAAATTGGGGGGGTGTAATATTTGTTTGGAGCAAAATGTTAAATATTTTAAGACCATTTCTGAATGGTGAGAAATGAACCTGAAAATAACAATAGTGCATAATAACTATAATGTTTAATTATATTTATTATGCATTTAGCTATTTATATCCCACCTTTATTATTTTTATAAATAATGTCAGGTGATGAACATTTTATTTGTTTGTTTGTTTATTAAATTTACATACCAACTGTCTTACTTTGCAAAGTGACTGGGTGGCTTACAATTAAAATCATAATAGTTGTTGCAATTCAAACCATAATACCCAACATAGCTAATACTTCTTCCTTCTTCTGTTTTCCCGACCACCTTTTCTTTGTGATGAGTGACTGGCCCAAAGTCATTCAATGAGCATTTATCTGTAATCCAGGACTAGAATTTATGATATAATGGTATCTAGTTGGGGCCAGTAGACCAAACCAGCTATTTAGTTATTCATTAACAGCTAAATTTTCCAAAGTTATGTAGCTGATTAAATACTTTTTTTTTCTAGAAGAATAGGCAATTGGACTTGTAAATTAATACATTAAGCACACATTTACTCATACTTTTGTGGATGTCTGCATGGTATTATATTTCATTAGCATTAATGAAATTTAAATTTCTGAATTTAAAAGTGCCTAAATCGAACTTTGTCTTACATTGAATAAGAAGAGCAAATAATCAGTTCTTTGAGATTTTATAGGACCATGATGTGGCACACAGAGCCATATTTCCAGCATGTGAACTGTTAGCTCCAGTTGATTTTCACCTTCTGGAGGGCTGGGGCCGTTTTCGCCTTCCCCAGACTTCAGAAAAGCCTTGGGAGCCTGAAAAACAGAAGTTCAGAAACAATTCATTTCTGGCTTCCAGAGGGCCTCCCGTTGGCCACGGGAGACCATTTTCACCCTCCCCAGGCTTCAGGAAAGCCTCTGAAGCTTGGGGAGGGAGAAAACTCCCCCCACATGGGGGGCGTCGTGCGTGCATGTGCAGGGTGGAGGTTACATATGCATGCGCAGGTGGGCAGGGCGCATTGAATTGTGGGTGTGGGCACACACAATAGCATGCACGTACACAATTGTGGAACACCTTTACAAAAAGGCTCGCCATCACTGTTGTAGGCATACATGATAAGATTTTCCCCCAAGTTAAAATAACAGTTGAGAGCTAGCAAATGATTTTTAATACTTGAGACTTACTTGTATTTTTTTAATTTAGCAATTTTAACTATAGTCCCACACATTGTATTTTTGTTGAAAGCCTGTTTATTCTAGGCTAAAAAAACCAGCTGAATTTTCTCTGCATCTTTTCTACAAACACTTCTTTTGTGGTCTACCAAACTTCCAGACCTTTCTTACAAGAACTGTAGCTAAGCCAGGCATCTCCTATCTTGTACTTATGCATTTGGTTTTTCCTGTCTATGTGCAGAATTGTACATATCCTAACTCTGCACAACATTTCGTTGGATAGGGTCCAATGTTCAAATTTTCAGGATTCTTGGTATAATACATCATAAATCAGCATGCTCATAAAATCAGACTTCATAATCAGTGTCCTCATAAAATATTCAGAAGACACAAAGCTTGGGGGAATTGCTAATACCACCGAAAATCAGGCTGTTTCTTGGTGGTCTTAGCACTCCCCCCCCCCCCCGGTTTGTGTCATCTGGGTATTTTAGGAGCATGTCTTCTGTTCCCTCATCTAAGTCATCTGTGAAGATAACAAACAGTATTGAATCCCAGATAGAACCTGAGATACCTAAATTCATATCTCCTTCCATTTGGCCACTAAGGATCTGGTTACTGTTGTTCAGCCAACTGTCTGGAAATATTTCCATCTAGTCTACTTTCTTCCTGTTTGTCAAGAAAAATCTATGGTATAAATTAAGTATTTATTACATATATAAGGCTACCCAACTCTACACAAAACAATTACAATGAGATTCAAAACGTTATCAAATGATGTTTTACTTTTAATTTTCTTTAAAGTGAATCCGGGTAAGTATGTCTATTAAGGGAGGTAGTGTGAATAATAATTATGCTCAGTGTTCCATTGCAGATGTACTATTTATGATCATTAAAAAGACCATGTTTTAGAAAATGAAATACTCTATTTTCTTTTGATTTATTTTATTCTTAGATGTAAAAATTTTCATGTTTTGAGAATTCAACAATGTGGATAAGAATGCTGACACAGTCAATTAAAAATAAGTCTAAGAAAGTAAGACTCACTTAATAATTTTTAGCTTTAGTTTGTTTGAAACTAAAAGTAGGAGCTTTTATTAAGACCCAGGAGGTCTTGCAGGAATAATTGGATGACCTCAAAAATTGAAATGATTGAAATGAAATGAAATTGTTGGAATGAATTTGAACCAGTCATGCACAAAGATAACTGATGTAATTTGTTGACACTGTGGAACAATTCTTATTCTACAAAAGCCATGAGATTGTACCATTGAAGGACTGCTTGGACACTTTTTTGACTGAAATTTCTTGGCTTTTTCTTAAGATGCTGTCCATTTGCAAAATGCATTGTGTTAATAGCTGCATGTTTTGTTGTTTGGCTAACAAACATTGTGAAGCTGACACTTTTGTTGATGTTCCATAGAGCCTTAAGTCTTGTGTTAGTGAAGAAATACGTGCAATTGATGACCGTTTGTCTAAACAAGAAGATATCAGGGGGAAAAAGGTATTTGAATGCATTTGTACATCAAAAGAGCAACATAAATAGATGAAAATAAATGTATCTCTTTTGAAAGCTAATCATTACACCATGTTGGGTTTTTTTTGAAACAGTGAAATTTGGCTTTTTCAGGACTTGAATGGAAAATTGCTATAAATGGACATTTCTCCTGTGATGCTCATTGTGTTTGATTATTTCTCCAGCACAAAGTTGTTTGTAAATTTATTTACTTACTTACTAATTAATTTTAATCTAATTGTGGGTTGGTAGATGGCTGCTCAGAGTCATTTTTGCTCAGAGTACCATATACATGCTAGTTATTTGTGCTACCCTTAAAGACAGCAAAATGAAAAGTTGGGTAATTCTAGTTCCAGATTTATCTTATTATCTACTATAATTGATATTTCCCATTTGTAATGTATAGTATGCATTCAAACATGTTATTTAGGAAACTTATGTATGCATTTGTATTTGCATATACAGTAGAACCTCTGGTCACGAATGCTTTTGACCATGACCAAATCGGGTTCTGACCCAAAAATTCACAAAAGTTTTTAATCTGGTCGCGAACACATATACAATCATGGCTGCTTTCCCCTTCCGTGCTGATTTCCCCTTCTGCACCATTTTTTTTTGTAAGCACATGCTCAGTCAGTCTCGCTTTCGGTCACAATCAAATTGGGCTACGACTAAAGTTATGGAACAAATTGTGACCAGAGGTTCTACTGTACACATGCATCATATTATGCTATTTCCTTTTGGCAGTAGGCAAAGTAGAAAAACGAAATAAGAAATAATTAGACAAAGAAAGTAAAGATACGAGATAAGAACTACATATGTTTGTCCCCAATTCCATTTTCTATGTCACTCTATGCCTTTCTGTCCTTGCTTCCAACATACACTGCTTCATGCATTTTATTTTGTTCTTTAAGATTTTGCTCTTCTCTTTAAAAATCAGATCCATTCCCTGCAATTACAACTTTATTAGTTTTCTCCTATCTCTTGCTGCATTCGCTCTGCTCCTATATAGTGCTTTGCAATTTAATTGTTGTTCATTCTCTCAGTTCACTTCAACATACTTTTTGCTACATTCAGAAATGTTGGTGTCTGGTAGACAATGATCAGAGAAAATTGATTCAGCAGAACCAGACTATTTGAGGTGTAAAGACAGATCAAAATCAACCTTAAAAAAAGTTATTTGCTTTTTTTTAAATTAGATGTGTGTCTTGAGACTTATTCAAGTTATTAAATCAGTTGAGAAGATAGAGAAAATTCTACACTCCCAAAATTCAAAAGAAACATCATTAGAAGTAAGCAGGTATGACAATTAAATTTTATTTTCACTCACCAGTTTCTTTTTCTTTGGATATGATTTCCAGTAAAGTATAATTTGTCTTATTAGAATTATATGATAAAATAGTAAATTCCATTAAACATTTAGAAGTACCTAGCTTTGCTTTCCAAAAGACCATTATGAGATAATATATTTATTTTCTCAGGGCTGTTCTCGAATAAACTAATTGAATATTGAGACTATGGATCTCTTAAAACTATTTTAAAAAATGGAGCCATAGTCATAATGTTTTACCTGAATTACAATTACTGCTGTATGCATATCAACCAATTTAATGTTTTAATTTATTTAATATAATTTGTTTTTACATTCCTTTATATATGAGTTATAGTCTTCCTAAAATTTATATGAGTCCCCATGTGTGATGATGCTGTGTATGCTTTTTAAGACAACACTTTCTTCTTTACTCTGAGGAAGAACTTTAAAAAGAAGTTGTTCTAAAACTAATTTAGATGCATGTGATCATCCATGGGTACACTTTGTAACACATGTTCCCTGTTGCTAGAAAGTGTCCCAGGTTTCTTTGCTTAAGAAATTATTTCTCTAGGTAAATGAAAGGCTGTCACTCATTTATTTCTGTAAGGGGAAATAAGGGTATGGGCCTTGGGCCACTGTAATCATGTAATCTAGGTCTGTTCTCTCTTCTAGTAATTTCAGCCATTAAAATTCAAAGCTATTTCTTCCAGGTTGCAGAGCCTTCTTACTGGATTTATTGGTCATGCTACATTTAGTGCTAGTAGTTCAGAACAGATTTCAGAAACTCCCCTTCTATATATTTATATGTATTCTTGAACACGGGGAAAGACTGAAATGGAGAAAATAAATTATGCATTGTTTTTTACTCTGAATTTATGTTTTTCTGTGTGTCAATTCAAGTCCGCTTCTGACCGGACAGATTTTAGAGAGGATCGCCACCGAATTCAACCAGTTGCAATTTCATGCGGTACAAAGCAAAGGAATGCCCCTTTTAGACAAACTGAAACCAGTAAGTATGTTGATTTGTTTAAACCCTCCCCCCCCCCAAAAAATACACACACACACACACT
>JAPKID020006059.1:0-10825 GCA_026931265.2 Tropidonophis doriae | reverse complement strand
CACGTTGTTTTCTCCCAGACTCCTCGTCAGGCCACCTGGCCCCTAGGCCGCTCCAGGCCACTCTGGGCCGGTCAGTTTTTCCCCCCCGGGCTGTTTCCTCCTGGGCTTCTCGCAGTCCAGGCCGCCAGGCTGCCAGATTGCACCAGGCGGTGCCCATCACCACGCCACCCGCTCGCCGCCCGCTCCACTCCCTGGGATTGATGGTGCCTCCCGGCCTCGTTCTTTCTCTCCCGGGCTCTCGCCGAGCCCGACGGGCCACCAGGTCACCAGGCTGCCAGGCTGCCAGGACGCTCCGGGCCACTCTAGGCCATTCTAGGCCGGTCCGGGCCGCTCTAGGCCGGTCCGGGCCGCTCTAGGCTGGTCCGCCGATCCTGCTGCCACCGCCGATACCGACACCCCCGTCCGGCCCAAGAACCTCTCAGGGTGCCAGCCGGAATGCTGGAATGCCTGCCTTGCTAAACCAGCCCTCGTAGATGGTCAGAGAGGGCTGGTAACATCCACCGGAGCCGTTTGGAACCTCCGTCCTCTACCGCATCGGAGCGTTCGACGCCATTCCTTACGCATGCGCAAACATTCCACTGTGATGATTATGGAAGAAATGCATAGAAATTTGTGATTAATTGACACATTTTTTATAATTTGTAATTTGTAATGAAAGATGGCTTTTTATGGAGGGTTTTTTTTGCTATTTTTGTTTTATCTGTGTTTGTTTAAAAATAAATAAAAAGTTACCCCACAAAAATAGAGACATGGCAAGTGAACATAATTCCTTTAGCTATCATTTACTGTATTTATTGCAACTGCTTGCAAATATTGTCTGAAGATGCTATCCCCTAATGACATTTTTTTTAAAAATGGAGAAAAAAACAATTCAATTCAACCCAGAAAAATGGTGTATACTTTCCAGCTAATGAAGGTCGTCATGCTACAAAAAACATAGTAAAAGAGGGGAACGAGCAAATGAGAATGAATTTTTAAAAGGACACATAGAAAACAATACCATGCTCACAGGTAGAATTTGGAACATATAATAATCCCTGAAGAACTGTTAGTTTCAATTTCAAGACAGATCAGTGGCTATTTGTACAAATGTCAGTTTATGCTGCTATTAAAGATAGCAATGAAGAACATGTAGAAAAGCAGAACAGCTTTCCTGACTCTAAGTGTCCTCCAGATGTATGGCAGTCCCCACCCAATATGACAATTTCTAAGTAGTTTGTTGTGGCCTGGCAGCTGCCCGCAGACATAACTACAGAGTTAGATGAGGAGGAAATGGAAGGAGAAGCCTGGGCCAGCTTCAGAGCCTTTGGAAGGCTCTGATAAGGAAACAGTATAGACCCAGAGGGTGAGCCTGGGCCTTCTGTTGTCCCTCAGATGGAAAGCAGCTGCCTTTGGGCCCTGAGCTGAGTGAGGGAGAGGAACAGATGGCCCCCATCCCAGATATGCATATGCGCAGAGAAAAAAAGAGAGGAGAGCAAAGGAAAGCAGTAAGCCGACTCTCAGGTAGAGGCAGACACAGATGATAGCCAGCCCCTCCCTGGCTGGGAAATAAATAGGAGGGTTTGGGAGCGGCCAGTTGTCACAGACAAATGTTCGTTTCTAGTACACAGGAAGCAATTTGGATTTCTTGGATAAACCCAGATTTGGAACTAATTACATTTGTTTTTTGATTGTCCATGTGAATAAAAAAAATGTTGCTACCCTGTTTGGAAAGGGGTTTGTTTTTACTTGTGAGTAAGTTGCTTTTCATTACTTGCAAAAGCTGGGTGAGAAGAGTGGTCCAGGACATGAAATCCAGATACCTGAACCCTTCACAGGTGCAGGAAGGTTGACTTACCATATACAAAATCATGAATGGTAAAATAATCAGCAATTTGATTTTAATTGGTATTTTACTTTATCTTAGTTCCTGCTATGATTTTACCAACTAAGTTGATCTAGTTGAATGCTAAGCTTTACACATTTTCAGATCTATAATAGCATACCAAAAATAGCATGAACAAAATAAAATCTATACTACTGCAACCATCAAGTTACTCTGGGAAGATCCAGATAGAAACAGATTAATTCAGGAGGAAGTGCTGGTTGAGAAGAGACTACAGAGGACTGTGTGTGCTTTTTTTTTTTAACCAGAGAAAAATAAGTACGATTTTAAAACAACCTAAGGCTATGCTTTTGCTTTAGATTCAAAGCGAAGAAAAATCTGTTGCATCTTTACCTGGGGTCATGCGGCTGCCCTCCATAGACACGCCAAGAAAAGATACGTTTGGTTAAAAGAGCTGCTGACACATCTTACATGAAAGCCCAAACAGTCAGGTGCAAGTCATGCTTTTGCTGTTATAATCGAGTTCTTCCATCTCCTTGTACGGTAATATTGTCGGCTTGATTTCTGTGTATTCTATCTGATGATATCGATGTATATCGGCCTTCTTTGGGTTGCTGAGAGGCTCAGCAATGAACAAATCCTTGATAGGTAGAAAGTGATAGTTCTTTTTCCTGCTTCATTTCTGTTTTGTAGGCCGTATAGTCAAATTTTGATTTCCGTCTTATTTCTAACTTTAGCTGGTCTGTCTCGAGCCACAGGCAACATATTGCGCGTGCATATTCTGTGGATTTCGGATTCAGCTTGATCATAAAAATCATTAACTTTCCCTTCTAATGCAGAGATTAAAGAATAATTTGGTCTGAATGTAATATTAAAAGATTTCCCATGAAATCTAATTAATAATAATCAGTTTTTGACTGCATGGTACCTAAGTATTTGCTTCATGACCACAAAGGCAACACTATTTCCTTTGTGGTTTCACATCTTTGGTTTAACGTTTTTTTTTTTAAATTGAGTTATAAGATTTAATAAGATACAAGTTTTCATATCTTGAGTGGTAAACAATATTATCTTCTTCTTGACAGTGTCCAATTCTTCTCTATTTTTATTCAACAATGCCTGATATATTAATGTGTAGTAGGTTCATTTCATCTTTAACTGGGTTGGTTTTTTCTTTTCTTAAATAGCAACATCAGCAACTAAGGTTTCTGAAGTTTTTAATCAAGCCACATCATAGGCACCATTAATATTCTTGTTCCACAAAAACCATTTAATTAAAAAAAAAGGAGGAAGAGCAGAGGAAATGTAAGATTTGGTCTACAACTATCCAATTGTTTTATCTGGAAGTTAGTAATGGGCCTAACAGAGAAAACAATTTTTGCTTTTCAGAAAATGCTTAGCGTTCTACAGAACTAATGTTGCCCTATATCTCTACTCGTTGATTCTTTTCAATAAATAGTAAAGAATGTTCAAGATTTAAAATAAATAAATAAAGAGAACAATTATGCTGTAAGAGTTATAGAACTTTGCTACACACCTTTGAACAGGTTACATTCCTTTTAGTGTTTGAGGAAGAATGGCAACTATGCTTTGAATAATAAAACTAATTGGTGCACCTTAACAACTGAAACTGAATTAATACGTTCACTGAATACAGTGATTAGGCACACTGTCTCTTAAAATCAACTGAAATATACTTTAGCAGATTATTAAAAAGTACATGAAGAGAATATGAAAGGTATTGCTGTTTTATTATCTTATTGTGGGTGTATTAATATATTGCCTTTCTACAGTTTTTTTTAAGGCACACTAATGACATTTTTAAATTTATATTTTATACATTACATCTCTTTGCTTTTTCTTGTCAGCATTTATTACAATCCTAGGATGAGGCTCCTAGAAAATTGCACTATATCAAGCCAGAACGTTAACGTCTTACTCAAAGATAATCACCATTGCCAACTCTGCAAGGTATTATATTTGCAGCCTCTCAAGCAGAAAATTTCCTAGCCAACCTTTGCTGGATGCTTAGTTGGAGATTCCTGAGGCCTCTTAGGCATACTTAGTCATGTCTGCCTGGCCCCAAACAGTTTTTGAAGTGCACTAAAACACAGAAAAGTATATGTTAGAAGACACACTTGTCCTTTGGTAAACCCTGTTGATTAATTTAGTTCTAGTTTGGTTGTTGAATCAACAGAAAATATAACAATTTTTTGGTATGGCCCAAAGGCAGGAGAAGTCAATGAATGAAATTATGAATGTCATCCTTAATTGTACTAATTGCAACAGAGTTGCAAGCTGAGTTCCACCTAGAAGCCCAACTTTCATTTTCATTGGATTATGATTTATTTCATGAGTGATTATGATTCTGCTTCTCTTATGGCCACAACTACCGAGAAGGTAATCTGAAAAATAGAGAACAACAAATTTGAATTTTACATATAATAATGGAGATATGAAAGCAACCCTAGCACTAACTTTTCAAGAATAATGTACTCCAAAATCCATAGTATTTATCCTTTTTATATAGGAGAGCTGATACTCTGGCATTGCCCGGGTATTTATTTATAGGAGAAAATTTGATGGACCAAACCTAATTTCCAATGTTGGATTTTCTCCCTTAGCAGAGGGAGCCCCTTTGTGGAGTACTGTGAAGCCATTACCATGGCAACTCCACTGCACTGTGCAGTAGAAGCCATTTTAAGGCACAACAGGCTGTATCTTAACAGAATACACCTGAGGGGTGTTAGAGTTGTCTTAACCCCACAGTATTTTTTTTCCAGAGAGTAAGTCATCGGTGTACCAAATTTGGTTAAAATTGCTTGAGGTGTTCCAGAACACACACAAACACAAACACACACACACACAGAGAGAGAGAGTTTACAATCTTCTACAAACATCTGTGGTAATTGAGTGAATGAATATTTCATAGAATTTGCTCACTTCCTTTCAGTTAATGTGCCACAAGGAAAAGATATAGATCTATTGTAAATTAAGGTAGCTAAATAATTAACCTCATTAAGGAGTCTCAGAGGGCAAGTTGATAAACTACTTACTGGGACCTCTACACAATGAATGATATCCCACCCTACCGTGTCTATATAGGTACCAGCATCAATTTTATATTATCATTACACTCCGGGGCATATCTACTAGTGATTTTGAAATGGGGTGACATTGCTCTGATACTGAAAATAATAAATATTTTTCCACAAGGGAAATTAAAAGAAATGAGCTTCTGAAATGCATTTCCTGAAGATGAATTTATACTACTCATCTGCTCCAAAGTGCAGGCATATAAAAGAACAATAAAGCTATTACTATTATTTAATTATTTCTATCCAAAGGTAAATTATATTGTAGCCAAATTTTGAAAAAAAATATGATCCAAAATGTTATGCAATTGATCATCTATCCTTAAAAATTTTATTTGGTGCTACCATTGGAGCATCTCAAAGCTGCCTACAAAATAAATAATGTTTTTAAATAAAACAATTGCACAAACTTCCCCAAAATAAAATATTCTTCTGTAAGACCACAGGAAGATGAAATCAAAAATTCATTTTAAAAAAATGTTCTAGCATCCTGAGGTTTTGTTTTTCTACAAAAAACCTGGTTGAACAAACATGTCTAAGAGAGGGAAAAAGTATGAGTACTAGCCATTTTCCCTTGGAGGAAAATTCCCTTGGAAGAAAGTCCCATGATCCAGTGGTATATTGCTTTGGTCTTCATCCTGTGGGAATCTCCAAGATGAAATTAATGTACATATTACATTGGTTGACATAAATGAAGGTGGCCTTTAAAATACTGGGACTTAAATAGGCTTCATCAACTAACATGTAAAACTGAAAGTGCACTGCTTCCAGAAATAGCCTTATCCACTTTCTTTATAATTGTACAGCTACACTCAATGCCATTTCCAGTTTCTGAAATGTCTTCAAGAACAGGCCACTGCAGTAATCCAACGGTGAAATTATTTGTATGTGATATGGTAAGATAAGATTGTTCTGTTCTGACAGAGTTGCCATTTTAAAGAGTCCAACTGTAAATCTACTGATAGACTGTACTCCAAGAAAGTCTTCACGTTATGTATCTACTCATCCAATCTCTCATTATCCAAAGCAACTATCAAAATTATCTCTATTGAGACTGAAAACAGAGACAGGACACCCCAAATCCCTAAATGATGGGATGGATTGGAAGAGAATTATAGAACCCTCAGTACCTCCATAAGGCCAGTACCATGAGACTGAATGCAATCCTTCACATCAATGGAAGGACTGCAACACTGTTTTCCAATAAACCACCCAAACTTCAACAATATCCTACAATGATTACTGTTAAAATACTTAATAGTGAACAATGTAGGTGGGTCAGCATAGTAGCACTCCCCTGCCTCTCTCCCAGTACAGTCCATCAGTCAAGGCAGCCAAAGCCATTTCAGTACAAGGCTGCAGACATAGTAAAATTATTTCAAGGATAAATGTAGCTGCATAGCTACATTCAAGTATGTTGGCTAATATTTTTAATTAGATTAAAAACATGACTTCCTTATATATTGCCCATTCAATGGGTCCAGCAATCAAGGAAACAGATCCAGTTACAGATGGGATGTGCAATAGATTCTGCAATCATTGTGATCTCTAATTCACTTTATTCTCACAGTGTTTCACAAACCAATTACTGTAAGGTACCAAATTGGTTTTAAGACTAGTCTTTCAGGAGTCTACTGACTGAGAAAATCTCTGCTGGGTGATTTAATAAGGAAGTAATGATGATGGAAAAGAAAATTATCTTGCCTCCATTGCTGGAGATATACAATAGATACAGTTATAGGCTCTGACCTGTGCTCTGCTGTATTCATTGCAAGATTTATACAGACTATGTTCCAGCAATATAATAGTTTGCTTCATTCCCGAGTTGTTCATAAAACATGGAGCTTGCCTTCTTGCAACCGTAAAGTTACTCAGGAGCGATAATATCAAAGCCATTCTCATCTCATTATTCCACAGAACCAGAGCCTCCGCATATCACCACCTAAATCATTCAAAAGTCATTGATTCTGCAAGTCTTCAAAGGAGAGTGATTTGAATTTGTCCTCCTCCCTGATAGAAGGGATCATCCAGAGCCAGTTCAAATCACAGCCTCTGGTGACTCTCAAGATAATGGGATGATTCTCAGCCTGTCAATCATTGGTATATTTTCCTTCAGTCAGAGATTAATTCTCAGATGTATGTATTTTGTCTGCATTGTTCTAAGACAGGGCTGTCAAATTCCCAGCCTGCGGGGTGGATGCGTCATACATTGGCTATGCCCATGCCCGGTTTAGTAAAGTGGAAAAAAGTCCTGATACATCACATGACACTGCCATGACGACATGAGTTTGACACCCCTCTTCTAAGATTTTTCCCATGGTTATCATAGTAATCATGAAGTCTTAAACTATGTGTTCTGATCTAGGATTCCTGATACAGTAAAACACATACAATTAAGTCCAAAAACCCTCTTTTTATTTCAAAGTCTGCGAATTATATTCATTTACAGTCTGTAATGAGTTCCAAATAGCAGTAAAGAGTTCTACAACAGGCTGCCAAAGTCCTTCGGGGTACGGCTGATAAGCACCCACATGTATCTTCTTTGAAAATGCTGCCAAAGGCTTAATTGGCAATTAGCTTGGCAAGGCCACATGGAGCAGAGTCCAAACGTATTTCAGAAGGTAAACTGACCAACATGAATAAAGTTGCTTCCTGTAAAGGCTCATGTGCCTTTGCTCATCTTTTATGTCCTATGGGAGGGGCCAATCACATCCAAACCTTACTCCCGAGTCGTCCCTTTTGATTTAACTGCTCTTGCCTTCTGGCAGCTCTGTGCATGCACACACTGGGAATAGGGTGAGCCTGTTCTTCTGCCTCACTGCTGTCAGATTCTGGAGGCTCCAGAGACAGCACATAACTCCCATATGGCCCTGGCCCCCACTCTGCCTCTGATGCAGAGCCCTTGTCCGAGTCTTCCCCAGACTCCAAGATTGGCCCATGTTCCTCCCTAACCTCCTCGCTGTCCAACTCTGTTGCAACTCCAGAGGCTGCCAGCAGACCACAACACTATGTTTGAGTGAAAAATTCTGACCCAGATTTGAATTACTCAAAGATGATATATTTTTAATTTGAATTTGAATTTATTTCGATTTATATACTGCACTTTTTCCATCGAGATGGACTTTTAGGCAGAAAGACATTAGTATTGCACTAATAAGACCCCACATATGTCTCTGCAACCCAATACCAGGAACAAAATCCTTTGGGTAACACCTTAACAGATGAGTGCCTTGGTGAGACAAACAGTATGTTGATAGAATGCCATGCAAACTCTCAACTCTACCCTTTTGCTGGGATTGCACTCAATATCTGTCCAAGAAGAGATGAATAAATGTTGCCCCTGCTACACATCATACCCAGACAGGTCTCAGTGACATAAAGGAAGATAGTTTTTTTCTTTCTGTACATTTTTTTAAAGGCAATCCTTGAAATAAAGAACAGCTTAGGGTGACTTTATAGGCACATTCGTGCAGGTTTGGGGGGAACAATATAGTTGTAATTTCCCATTGCCTTATTTTTTTTTCAAATTCCCTTGAGTCTACATTGGCGTTGCATAGTGTTTTCTTATTCCAGTATCAGGCTGGTTTAGATTTTGCTGGTTCCATTAGATGCTGCCACCTATGTGAGTTTATCCTACACAAACAATATTTTATTCTGGATTGCCATGGGTATTTAAGTAAATACCATTGTAGCATAAGAGGACTACAATGCATGAGAACTGAGAGCTACTACTTTTCTAATGACTGAAGCCCTGTTCTACACACTTCTGGCCTCCCATGAGCATTAATTCAGACAGGCACATGGACTCTTTCCCTTGTTTTCTTTATTCAGGACATATTCCCCCCCACCTCCATCCATGATTAGAGCTCTATAAAAGAGAAAGACACAGTCAGACCAACATGTGGAAAGGCCATCAAACGGAGGACCATTTATGAACAGCAAATGTGTAAATAAGTGTAGCAGCACATTTTTCTCTGCCTGAATCCTTTTCACAGCATAAGCTTGCCTTAACATGCTCCATTTCCCTATGGTACTTCCTCTAAATAAACTTCTCTCAGAGTGTTGGAAATGTTTCCACTTTTATTGTTTGTGGAGGACACTTTTTTAAAATGTTTTTTCCCCATTTTAATAACATATAATCACATGTTCTGGATGTCCTAATCTACAAGAAACCCAATGGCTCCCTAGGACATACCACCTACCGGAAGAAAACACACACCAACTGCTACTGAAACACACAATCCCATCACCAACCTGCACAGATCAACTCTGTAGCTAAGACCCTCATCTCCAGAACCAAACGCCTAACTGACTAAGACCACCTGAAAACTGAATTACACACTCTCACAAGTGTATTAATTTCCAATGGATTCCAAAAAAACCCAACTACCAACCTAATCCAAAAGGAGACACCTCCCAAGAACCGAGACACAGAGTAGGACAACAACCTCTCCCTCTTTCCTTACACCAAAGGCACCACAAATAAAATCAGCAAAATTCTTCACAAGCACAATATCAAGACAGTCTTCAGCATATGAACTCTATTTAAAAGGTAAGCAGCATTTTAGAGTATTAAAATATATATATATAATAATACCCCTAAAAGAAATTATTCAAGAAAAGGAAATGGAGCTAAATCTGCTTTATACCAATACCATATCTTTTATAAACTTCTATTCTTTGTCAACCGTACTTGCTTTCTACCATGTCTACTCTTTAAACTTTTCACCTCATTGTTTTTTTAAGAATCATATCAAATAAATATTGTCTTTGTTTCCCTCAGTTGAAATGGTATTTGCTTTGTTATCTCTGTTGCATGTCTATAGTTCAAGACTGAGTGTTGAATTCCAATTCATAGGAATGCATTCTATTTCAAGATCTTTGTCTTCAAAATACAGCGTGTCTTTTCATTCTAAACTGATAACATCTCACATCACAAAAATAAAAGATCTAATTTCCTACAGTATATAATTTAATAAAGAAAATCAATAGAGATTTGGAAGGAAATGAGGATAAACAAAATAGAAATAAAAGAGGTTATGTTGCACCAACTTGACATACTTTGCTCATTAAAAATCATTCTAACATGCATACCCATGATGCTATTTTATTTTAGGATAAGCCATTGTTTTGCAAGATGCAGAAAGAGAATAAGAAATACTATGCCAAGACATGAGATAACAAACTAAATCTAATTTAACTTTTGCTTCCTTTTGATCTATTCACTCTTCCTTCATAGAGGTGTTTTATCATTTCCATATGAGTTACATGCATTCACTACCTATTCATTCTATTTCTTCCATGCATATTTAAATCTTTTTTTTACTACTGCATGCAACACATTAAAAAATTCTTTCACTTACTCCCATATAACCAACTGGATAAAACACACTCTTCTACAGTATACTTTTTTTAAATTCAGCAAACAAGGTGCCTCTTAAAAGGAATCCACTATCTTTCTGCTAGTATTTGAACAGTATTTAAAATTTCTGTTATCATTTTTTTCCTCATTCTTAGTAAATATTCTACCAAGGAAAATACAATTATCTGCTTGCTGTGTTTTTAACTATCTAATTTATACTTAATGATTCACTGTTGGCCCTTTTAGTTGGGCCAGGTTAAGAATCACCTCACAAATTTGACTAAAACTTTATTCAAAGAGGCTACAATAACAGGATTTTGAAAACCTACCTTCTCGTCCTTTTCTATTCTAAGGATAGGATGGAGGCATCTGTGCTGCTTCCTGGCTACTTAAATGTTGACTAAGGATTTAAGATCCATTCTTTTTATTAAACCTTTATTAAAATTGTATCATGCTGTATCCAAATATTCAAACTTATCTCCTTGTTGTAAGATTCCTTTTCTTTTTTGCCATTTACGTATAACCTGCTACATATTTTTAGAC
>JAPKID020006058.1:0-10825 GCA_026931265.2 Tropidonophis doriae | reverse complement strand
CAAGATGACTGAATGGTCAAAATCAATGTCAAACTGGCCAAAACACTCAATTTCAGTAGGGGTTGAATAATTTTGACCACAACTGTAAATAGATGTTAAAAGTTTTACAGTCAATTCTGATAAAAATAGCCCGGCTCTTCAGGTCATAAAAGTCTTGGGTAAAAGGATAGTCTATAAAGATGTAATTGATGAATAATAGATGAATAAATAAATAGATAAATATGGGTGTTAGGTAGGGGCGAGTTCAGGTTCTGGCCTTTGATCTTCTCGGCCTCCACCTTCGGGCCCATTTCTCCACCTCCGTTCAGCCTCCAGCCTTCAACCTGAGGAGGCCCAGCTCTTCCTCCGCCCTATGAAGCCGAGCAGCCAGCCCAACCTTCAGAGCAGCATCTCCCTGGCTCGGCCCAGCTTTCTTTTGGCCTCTCTGGCTCAGCCCAGCTCTCCTTCAGCCTCCCAGGCCTCCCCAGCTCAGCCCAGCTCTCCTTCGGCCTTCCCGGCTTGACCCAGCTCTCCTTCAAACTCCCCAGAACGGCCCAGCTCTCTTTTGGCCTCCCCAGCTTGGCCCAGCTCTCTTTCGGCCTCCCCCAACTCGGTCCCGCTCTCCTTCGGCCTCTCTGGCCTCCCCAGCTCGGCCCAGTTTTTCTTTGGCGTCCCCGGCTTGGCCCAGTTCTCCCTCAGCCTCCCTGGCTTGGCCCAGCTGTCTCTTGGCCTCCCTGGCTCTGGCCACCAACCTCCAGGAGCTTTCTTCTGGCCTCTTCCGGCCTCCTCGGCTCGGCCCAGCACTCCTCCGGTCTCCTCCGGCCTCTCTCGATTAAATTAAGAGCTTCTTCTACCTCTGGAAAGTCAAATAAACTCATTTTCCTTCTCTCCATCATGGAACGGAAAATATAGGAAGTCTTCAAATGATGAAAGAAAAGCATGAGTACTAAAGGAGGACTATGTCAGGCGAGGGGAGGAATCTTCAATCGAGTCTGTAGAGATTCTCTGTCATCCAGGTCATGGTTGTCCCAAAAGTCCAGTTGCCTCCTGAAAAAGCACCTTTTGGATACACAGTAGAGGTATTTACAACAGTTCATTTAGTGACCCTTTGAAGATACAAATGCACCAAAAAAAGTGAGTGATGGCCATTTTTCACACTTATGACCATTGTAGGATCCCTGTGGTCACATGATCAAAATTCAGACTCTTGGCAACTGACTCATATTTATGATGGTTGCAGTGCCTTGGGGTCATGTTGTCACTTTTGCGGAAGCCAGACTCACTTAACAACCATGCTACTAACTTAACAACGTCAGGGATTCACTTAACAATGGTGATAAGAATGGGGCAAAATTCACTTTAAAATGTCTCACTTAGCAACATAAATATGGTTGTATTGTCTCAATTGTAGTTGTAAATTGAGGATTATCTGTATCAGGTTAAAGAAGCACAATAAACTCTAACTAAACATTACATTTGCCATTTGACAAAATGGCTTTCTCTCTTCTTTTTTTTATAAAATAGACAGAAACAGGAATTTTAGAATTTTATCTCAAATTACTTTTAACCTATCATTCCCTTCACTGCAAATAAAACCTATAATTGCATATTCCGCCCAAAAATGCTGATCTGCAAGATTAAGTAGGAGAAATATGATCCATAATATAGGATATTCACATGTACAGTTGTTCACGCACAAGCAGGAGGGAATGGAGTGCAGATGACAGCAGTTGTATCATTCATGTTGCAAAAGGCATTACTTCCTTATTTGGATCAGATGTCAAGATGTCATTTCATAATTACAGTGACATGGCTCCCATTGGAAGATTCAATGCTGGTTGATGTTCTCACCCTGAAATTTCAGCAGGCTGCATAAAGCTTATTGTTCTACCAATTAGGAACAGGTGAGAGTTTCATTTGGTTTACCTCTTTAGATCAGCCCTGCTCTGAGGGAGATGGACCATTGAGAAATATGAAATATAAATCAATAAATGAAGTCCAGCATGAACAGCTTGTCTTCAGAAATTGTGGGGGTTCCATCACTGGAGGCTTTTAAGAAGAAGCTGGACAGCCATCTGTGTGAAATGGCGCAGGGCCTCCTGCTTGAGCAGGGGTTGGGCTTCAAGACCTTCAAGGTCCCTTCCAACTCTGTTATGCTGTTATTCATGGGCAGGCTAGAATGGAGAGGAGGAGTTGTTTGTTGGTTACTGTGTTCAATTGAGAGATGTTCCTAAACAAGCCAAAGATTTGTGTTCTTTGTTTTTAAAGGGCTATTTTGAAACACCTACATCTTCACCCAGGTTGAGGGTGTTGGATGAGATTTGCCATCTGCGTGCCCAGAAACACAATTTTTATAGCTACATCATGGGTAGGTCCTCTTCCTGTAGAATGGCTAGACTTGCTGAATTTGGCTAGTTGAAGATCTTTTAATTGGAAATGCAGCTGATACATTGCCTTCTTTGTAGAACGCACACTCATTAATGCAAATGGAGTCTATCAGCCTATTCAATGGCTGGCTGTTAATTGTAATTCTTCATCATCCTTCTAGCCATGGTCCATCCGCTGCAGCATGAAGGCCTCTCCGCCTGTTTCCAACCCATGCGGTCCTGAGATTTCTTTTGCCAGTTGGTGTCAGCATTCCAAATATCATCCAAAATTAAATCTGAGTTCAAGGCAGAGCTTTCCTCAAACTTCCAATTTATTAAGAGAGACTTGTTGGCACATCTGTAGAAAATCCAAATCTGAGCTTACTGGGTTTCCCCACCCAGTTTAAAGTTCATGATCCTATTCCCACACCCAGAAGTCCATCACATGGTCCAATCTTCCACTGCCACGCTGGCATTTCCACCCATCCACTTCCGGTCAGGTGCAGAGACAAAGAATGACCTTGGGCTTCTAGAAAGTAATGTTTTATTTTGACAAACACACATTCTACTCCTTACTATCCCCCCTCCCAATACCCCACTAATGAAACAGCATAGTAAAATAAGAGAGAGTATGACAGGTCAAAGATCCTAAAAGGAATTTGACTGCAGGCCTGACAGTTGAGTCCCCCAGACTTCCTGGTGTTGTCCATCCCTCTTATTTTAGGTCTCATTCGTGGATGCTTTTTATCAAGAGGGATCCATTCGACACCTGCCATCAGTTCTTCTTCTTGCTATGTGACCAATCCATTTCCATTTCAATTCTTGACAGCATCGTATGCTTTCTTTTGTTCTCTAACTTATGTGTGCGTCTTTCTAGCTTTTCTTGTGATGCTGAGCATCTATCTTTCTGTGGCTCTTTCCACTACTTGCAGCTCTTGTATCAGTTGTGAGGTTAGCGTCCATGTTTCACTAGCACATGTTAAAACAGGTAGCATCCATTGATCAAAAACCTTTCTCTTCAGGCATAGGTGGAGGTTGTCCTTGAAAATCACGTTTTGCTTCCTGAATGCCTGCCAACCATATTTAATCTTCCATTTAGATCTGTTCACCAAGCTATAGGTAGTGGTCTACTATGTGTAGTTCTTCTCCAGATATTAGTACTTTTTCTTTCTTTGGTGAGTTGATTAAACCTAACCTGGCTCTTTTTCAGGTATATTTTCAAGCCAAATAGTTCTCCTGGTTTGTGCAGCATTAATTAGGTAAAGGTGAGGTAAAGGTTCCCCTCGCACATATGTGCTAGTCATTCCTGACTCTAGGGGGCGCTGCTCATCTCCATTTCAAAGCCGAAGAGTCAGCACTGTCTGAAGATATCTCTGTGATCATGTGGTCTCATTGACTAAACGCCGAAGGCGCACAGAGCGCTGTTACCTTCCCACCAAAGGTGGTTCCTATTTTTCTACTTGCATTTTTACTTACAGCATTAATTACAAAAGGGAAAATACTGAAGATATTTTGAAATTTTGAATTATAATTACGGTTTAGCAACTATTTGAAGCTAGGACAGACCTCCTGCAAAAGCTACTTATGACCCAGTTTCATATGTCCCCCCACACTCCAAGTAGACACCTCCAAGCAGGCACTTGGCAACTGGTCTCCATTTATGATTCCTTAAAGGTAAAGGTAAAGGTTCCCCTCACACATATGTTCTTGTTGTTCCCAACTCTAGGGGCAGTACTCTAGGGGACATTTCTAAGCTGAAGAGTTAGCGCTGTCTGAAGACATCTCCATAGTCATGTCACTGGCATGACTCAATACCGAAGGGGTACGGAACGATGTTCCCTTCCCACCAAAGGTAGTTCCTATTTTTCTACTTGCATTTCTACATGCTTTCAAACTGCTAGGTTGGCAGAAGCTGGGGCAAAGTCGCTATCTATGACAGTTTTAATAGCAAAAGGCATCTTCTTCTGTTTCCTAGAAAAAAATGCCCCATAGTAAACAGTGGGTTCATTTAATAATCATGGTGTTTGCTTAACAACTGCTACCTTCACTTAATGACCACCCCCAAAAAGTCATAAAATTGGGTTGTATCACATTATGAGTGTCACAAGTTATGTCTGTAATTGCTGCACTCAATTATGGTCGTAAGTTTAGAACTAGCTGTAATAGGCCAGCCAGAATGTCAGACTATCACTGTACACTCTGGAACTAGAGGTACAAAATATTTTTTCTCCTAAAAGGAAGTACTCATGTACAAATAGGCCATTGCTGTATTATATATTAAACAATTACATCTATACATATTTGAAAAAAACATTTCTCTTTAGTTTCTTTTGCAAAGCCTCATTGACAAGCAAGGTGATTTAAATTTCATTTCTGCTAGAACGTTCCAGCCTAAGGGACAATGTAATCTTTATTAACATTTTTTAATTAGCTTTTTTCCAATTAACTGGGTAGGAATATGAAAATTAAACTATTAAAATACAATCATTCAAATGGAACTTACTTACTTCAAAGTATGCATCTGTGGGATTTGAGCCAAACACTACCATTCCATGCATGAAGACTTAAAAGTAAATCCCAATGATTTACTTCTGAAGGTTTACTCCCAGTTCAATACATATAGGATTGTAACTTTAATTTCAGAAATGAAGAGAAGGAGGAAGAAGAATGGAAACGGGAGGGAGGAGGAGGAGGTGAGGGAGTGGGAAGAAGAAGTTCTTGGTGCTTTGTGAGCTTTGTTGTTTGCTTACAGACATTTCATTACCTGGCTCAGTAATGTCATCAGTGCTAGAAGAGAGTGGGGTTTGTTTATACACAGTAACTTTCTGCTAGATTCTTGGTCTGGTATTAATCCCAGTTTATCTCACAGTTGATTTACGAAGAAGATGTGTTCTGGTATTTTTGTTTCCTTCTTAGCTTTTTTATTGTCTCTTTTGAATGTTGTGTAAATTAGTTTACCTCTGTGTGTCTATTGATGGCTGATTTGTCTGCATACAAAGCTTCCAGGAATTCCGTAACATTTTTGGAATTAGCTACTGTAAGTCTTGGATGCTCAGAGTTTCCCAGCTGAAACTATAGTTGAGTCTGTCTGTGTACTCTGAGCTTCAAGAGTTTACATCATGTCTCCTGTCTACTATTTGGTGTTCATGAATGCACTCTGCTAGTCTTCTGCCTATTTGTTCTACACAGTGTCTACTATAGTCTTTGCATCGCATGGCTCTCATTTCTTCTTCTTCTGGATCTTTTGGTTTACATGTTTTGGAGAGCTTCAGTTATGTTGTGTGGAACAATTTTGCCATATGGGTAATACAGATAAGCCTCAACTTACAGCCACAACTGAGCCCAAAATTTTTGTTGCCCACCCACTCCATGAACCCCACTTCCTTCTAGCACTGAGGATGTTTCCTAGAATCTGCAAGAAAACAACCAAGCTCAGAGAGCACCACAGTTCAATCCTGAGCTTTATATATTCTTTTCTATCAGAAAACAGGCACTTGGTTCATTTGTTTATCACATCTGTAAATGACTTTGCTATCCCTGTAGGTAATGCCATACTGGCTTCATGGGAGGCACAATGCCACTTCAAAATGACCCATGAATATCTTGATTGATGTGGAAGTTGAGAATCAATTTATTGTCAACAAACAACCAGCATCTAGCATCAAGGTCGAGAAGACAGGAAACAGATGCATTGAAGAATGGGAAGGAAGAATTGGAGAAAGAACAGGAATTAAATTACATTAGATGTAAAAGAGAATTGTCTCTTAATATTGACAGTAAGCAGTCAATGCCTTCTACTCTACTCTGTCAAAAAGCTTTATTTATTAGTTGTGCTTGATATCTCACAACCTTAAGCTGACTTTGAATTTACAGCCCATGCCAGCCATGCCAAGATTACTATCAGGGAATTTCTGATATGGTCCTGCCTGACAAGGAGGACTGAACAGGAGTCCCTTTAATCTTTGTCCAAGATAAGTCTTTGATTCTGAAAATAATCAAAGTAGACACAAGCAACAAATGCATCAAGATTGAACTAATTCTCTATCTTTGTCCAAGATAAGTCTTATCTTCGGGTCTCCATATTAACCTCTTTTGTGATAAGCTATATTTTCTCAGAGGCAGAGCTATAAAATATAATGGAAGTTTGGCATTCAGAAATCTCCCTTTATCCAGGCAACATACTTTATGCCCTCACTCTATAGGGTGACTCTGAATAGTGTCCAATTATTGAACAATAGATAGTTTAGGATGCTTGACAATACTTGACAATGGAGCTATAGGTGCTGGTTGTCACCTTTAAAGCCCTTCTTGGCTTGGGCCCAGGTTATCTGAAGAACCATCTCTTCTCCGTAACATCCACCTGACCCACCTCCTTAGAAGGCAGGAATGTTGGGGGTCCCGTCTCCTAGAAAGCTCCACTGGGCAGGACCCAGAAGAAGGGCTTTCTGTGGTGGCTTCCTCCCTTTTGAACATCATACCTGTGAGAGATTAGACTGGCTCCCACTTTGACACTTTTTTGCAAGGTCCTGAAGATCTTGCTTGCCCACGTGCCAAAGGAACTCAGAGTGGGACGGACCGCATCAAGTGATTTGTGTGTTATTGCCAGTAGGTTTGGAGGGTTACTGTTTTTTATTCTTTTATATTATTTAATTGTTTTAATTGGTTGTAAGTCAGAGTCACTGAGAATGAGTGGGTGGCCACATAAATCTATAGCTAGCTAGCTAGCTAGCTAGCTAGCTAGCTGGCAGGCAGGCAGGCAGGCAGGCAGGCAGGCAGGCAGGCAGGTAGGTAGAAAGATGGATGGATGGATTGATGGATGGATGGATGGATAGATGGATATAAGGACGAAAGTTCTAAAACAGTGCTTTGTACTGAGGGGTGGGGAGGAATGGGCACAAATAGAACACTTGTCTCCTATCTTGAAACCCCAAAAGGATTATTCTCTCTTGGTGTATGCAGTGTAAATATCACCCTTGACTTAAAATTTGGAAAAAGACACTAAAATTAGAAAATGTGCATGGAGTAACAAGCAGGATTTATGAAGGGATGCTCAACAATTGACAATATTATATTAGTCCTACACCACTAAGTCAAATTTTAATCTATCTATCTATCCATCCGTCCGTCCGTCCGTCCGTCTGTCTGTCTGTCTATGCCTGTCTAACTATCAAAGAAGGCTACTGGTATTACTCTTTTTAATCCAGAAATTACCACACTAATACAATCCTTTGAGATGCAGCTCAAAGAGATTAATTTGGGGACCAATTCCATTAAATAAAGGGGCTAGGCAGGTAATTCATTTTGGTACACTTGCCATTTAATGTTGACATCAACTCTAGGGACAACAGATTGGTCAGCACTGATTTCTGTCTCTTGTTCTAAGCAAGACAAAAATTACTGCAGTTCCATAAATCAATGTTGGAGCTGTTATCTCAGTTTGCTTTAAAAGAATGTTGTTATCCATTTCCATCTACCATAAATTGGCTTTTAATTAAAAGCAAACAAACAAAGTGATGGCATTTTGCAAACTGGACAGTAGAAGGCAGCTAACAAAAATAATATCAGTTTTTAATTTCAAATACTTAGGATTGGTGTTCTACCTTATGAGGATCTGGAATGTACACTCAAATTATGAAGCTGAAATATCCTCTAAACCCACTGTCAGGATAAGTGGGTTTATTTTATTGGAGGTGTAGAGTTAGTTCTGGCAGTTCTAAGCTCTTTCTGCAGTTATGCCCTTGCTCCAAATTCTGCACGAGGCCCAATTTGCAATATGCGATGAGGAAGAGGAAATGAAATTGAACTTTGAGATCTATTCTTGCTGATCCTGAGTATATGCCAAATGCTGCATGTAAATTAAAAACTAGGATCCCCAAAACAGAGGAAAAATGTGGGATTCCTGGTGCTCTCTAGCTTGGTTGTTTTCTTACAGATGTTTCATTACCCAACTAGGTAACATCATACGTGTTAGAAGGGAGTAGGGTTTGCTATCTTTCTATATTCCAGTGGTTTGTTCTATGAGATGGTAGGAGTATTCTTGGTAGTTCCTTAATGGATTGATTCTTTGACTGAGTTGTTAGTTTCTCAATTGGGGAATTGTTTATTTCTTGATTGTTGAACTCTCAGCCTAGGAAGGAGATATTTTTCAGAAGCCACTTCTGAAAAACCTTGCCAAGAAAACTAGGGACTTATCCAAACAGTCTGGAAAAAATTGACAGAAAAAAGCTTAATGTTCATCATTTTGCAATTATATCAATCTCTTCTGGTCTTCTTAATCTTAATTTTAGTGTTCAGAACCCTTACAAAAAACAATCTTAGTACTGTGTGAATAATGCCAACTTTTGTGTTCGTGTTTTGTGTTTTTCACAGTGTTACTACAGTAATGCTTGTTGCTTGCTACTAATGCTACTTATGTTTGTCCTGCATTGGTTTAATGACAGAAATGTGTGTGTGTATGAATTTATATTGTAAGTTTACTAGCACTATTACACAGTATTGGACATAAATATTTTAAAAATTAATAGGAAGCTTAAGAAACAAAAAGCTAAAGGCAATACTTAACATTCTCTCCTACTAAATAAATCTGTTTAGATTCCATATATGTTTACATCCATTTAGATACCAATTAAAATAGCCCAGGGTATGGCTAAAACAAGAAATAAAGCATATCTAAGAATTTAAAAGAAATTCATCTAGGTTTCTGTGGCAACAAATGGAACTGATTTGCTAAAATGAATAGTCTCTCAGCATCAGCAAGCACTAACAATTTAATTCTCAGATTCTTTATTTCTTTGTTTGTTATTTCAATTTATCTCACACTCAAAACCATAACTACAGGTAATCCTTGATTTATAACAGTTTGTTTAGTGACCATTCGAAGTTAGAATGTCACTGAGAAAAGTGACTTATGACCATTTCTCACACAACCATTGCAACATCCCCATAGTCACGTGATAAAAATTCAGATGCTTGGCAACCGACTCATAGTCACAATGTCCTGGGGTCACGTGATCCCCTTTTGGAGCTTCTGACAAGCAAAGTCAAGGAGGAAGCCAGATTCACTTAATAAGCAGGTTATTAACTTAATAAATGTAATAATTCACTCAACAACTGTGGCAAGGAAGGCCGTAAAATGAAGCAAAACTCACTTAACGAATGTTTCATTTAGCATCATAAATGTGGGGCTCCATTGTGTTCATAAATTGAGGACTATGAATATTCATAAAGTTGTTGCATGAGAATGCAACATTTTTGCTACGTTTCAAGTGTATTTCGGGGGAATGCCGATCTAGAAAAGATCACAAATTTGGAAAAATAGAGCCCATGTACAAATGTGTGTTTGTATGTTTATTCTATTAGCTTATTTAGTGCAATTTGAGCATTTCTGAGAAAGGTTTTCTGGGGGATTTGCATCTTAAAAGTATAGAGAAAGTTCCTTATGAAAATATGTTGCAGAAGATTATATAGAAAAACCTCCATGCTTAACCGGTGAAACTTCTGAAGCTCACCTAAGCATTGACTTGATCTGATGCTTCTTACCTTTTAAATACAGGTTGCATCAGCAAATGTTATCATGTTCAAACTTTACAAGGTGGATGATGGACACTCTGAGGTTTTAGATACCTTATTACATTTAGCACAGTAGTTTTGTATCTTTGTAGGCAATTTATATAAGTAGACTGTAACAGGGAGTGCATCCACATGGAGATTCATAGCAATAAGAGTCAATGCATAGAAATACTGTATATAGCATTTTCTTACCCACGGGAAGTGCCCCATCTCTAAATACAGAATACAGAAAGCAGAGCTGGAACGGACCTTGGAGGTCTTCTAGTCCAACCCCCTGCTCAAACAGGAGTCCCTTTACCATTTCCCACAAGTGACTATCTAGTCTCTTAAAAGCCTCCAGTGATGGTGCACCCAAACTTCTGAAGGCAAATTGTTCCACTGGTTGATTGTTCTCACTGTTAGGAAATTTCTCGTTAGTTCTCTCCTTAATTAGTTTCCATCCATTGCTTCTTGTCCTGCCTACTTTGGAAAGTAGGCCCCTCTTCTTTGTGGTGACTCCTCAAATATTGTAACAGTGCTATCTTGTCTCCCCTAGTTCTTTTCACTACACTAGTCAATTCCTGCAACTGTTCTTCATATGTTTGAGCCTCCAGCCCCCTAATCATCTTAGTTGCTCTTCTCTACACTCTTTCCAGAGTCTCAACATCTTTTTTTATAATATGGTGTCTAATGCAGTATTCCAGGTGTGGTCTTACCAAGGCACTATGAAGTACAGAGCTGAGACAAAATGTGCTTTCCCTTCTTCATGCACAGGTCTACAACTGCTGGAATTTCTCCCAGCATCATCAGTATCATCAAGCCCCTCACCGGCTGGAGGGACTGGAGGTGGGGGGCACTGTTCTACCTCTCCTACCTCTCCTCCTCCTACCTCTCCGACCGGTTGCAATTTGTGTTAGCAGGAGGGCAGAGGT
>JAPKID020006057.1:0-10825 GCA_026931265.2 Tropidonophis doriae | reverse complement strand
AGCCATACCCTTACTGGGATTCGAACCCGGGCTGTATTTACATATTAAGCAGTTGTATTAGCCACTAAGCCACAGGCCTTCCTCCCTTATCGAATCCCAGTAAGGGATTAGATAGCTGATGAGAGCTAAATAGCTTGAAATAGATCTATACTAGTCTCCCTTTTATTGATTTATCAGCACAAATGAAATACAAAAATGGTTTCCTGCCTGGAAGGCTCCTAGGGTGGAACTGACAGGCAAAAGGGAAGCAGTATGCTCCGTCCCATATTTGGGCATACCAGGTGCTTTCACACACACACGTACACACACACACACACACACACACACACGTGTGTGTGATGAAGAATGACATAATTTTTATCTACAGCTCTTCAGTCCCGTTCTGCTCCTTTATTCCTGCCCCATTATTTTGTTCTTGTTATTTTGCTATAAGGTGGACAATCCAGATTAACCTTTCCCAACCTTGCCTACTTTAAGATGGGTAGGGACTTCATCTCTCAGAATTCCCCAGCCACATGCCTGCCACGTTGTCTGAGGAATTCTGGGAGTTGATGTCCACGCATCTTAAAATAGGCACGGTTGGGAAACACTTGTAGACCTCTGACAGTCAACTAATATACCCGTAGCTAACTCCTTCTGAGGTAATTCCTCTCAGTTGAGACAGTCTTTTCTACCATGCCTATTGCAGAAGACCTCTTGGCTGCCTGCAACCTTCCTAACTAATCCTCCCTCCCCCTTCCCGGCCTCCATTTATCTTATCTCAGTCCCAGGACTGTTCCCAGTCCCTGAATAATTCTTCTCTGCTCAGGGTTTGGCCATTCGCCACTGCTCTTTTCCTCTGCTCCTCAAATGATCTTGTTGTAGCAATCGGCAAGACCCTCTACCCTTGCACGAGACGGTTGCCATGACTTCCATGAAAGAAACCTTGCGGCTGGTGTGTTGGTTGCTTCCGGGAGCCATTAACGCCTGACCCCCATCTAGCCCATCAATTTCCCCCAACACGCAGGTTTCCTTGTTCAGTCGATTCTCCCACAATGCTGCCCCGCTGTCAAACCATTTGAGACAGGCAAGGCCAGGAAAGCAGGAATCATTAGGAGTCTTGCAAGGTACTTTAATGCAGCTGGGGTAGTAATAGGCTCTTGAAAGCCTGCCAGAGCCCACACTCACTCTTTGTTTTGTTTTATACCCAACACAATCTAGGTGGATTGGGTTGTGTTTTAAGTTTCTTCCTTGAGCTTTCTGTTTTCGCAAGACCCAGACGTCCTTTTGATAGCTTCTTAAAGACTTCCAATGTTGGGGCATTCACAACTTCTGGAGGCAACTTCTGTTCCACTGATTAATTGTTCTAACTGTCAGGAAATTTCTCCTCAGTTCTAGGTTGCTTCTCTCTTTGATTAGTTTCCACCCATTGCTTCTTGTTCTGCCCTCAGGTGCCTTGGAAAATAGCTTGACTTCCTCTTCTTTGGGGCAACCCCTGAGATATCGAAAGACTCCTATCATGTCTCCCTTAATCCTTCTTTTCATTAAATGTTTATTGTATCCCTATAAAATGAAAATTACTTTTATTGATGATTTCTACACTTTTTCATTTGAATCAATAGAATTTTGATTCTTAATGTTCTTATGATTTCTCTTGAACATTTATTTCTATACTGTTTAATTTTTTATTATTCAAAATGACGCTGACATGGGGCCTCCAGCAGAAACCGGTAGAAATAAAACCAAATGCTAATATATCATTGAATGGCAGAATCACAAATTAAATATCCAGACCTTACAGTTCCAAGTGTTTCAAATTACAGACTGACCTGAACAGAACAGAATTCAGGGAAGAACAAGCCTAGTCTTACAATTGTTATTAAAACAATAAATAATTAAGAAAATAATAGTTTCAGCCTTCAAAGCCACCTTCCCATCAATACCTAAATGTTTAGGCTAGCTCTGGAAGTTTGATGATATAACTTATTGGAATCTCTCTCATCTGCTATTTTTTCTTTTATTCCATTTACACTTACAGCTGGTGCTCTGGATGCATTCCAGATGTCATATAAAGCACAGCTGCAAACAAACCCAAACCCACCCTAGACCAGTATCTGTTCTAAATTTCAAGCGTGCTCTTCAGCAAGAGAGCCATTTAATTCTATATATGGTAAATTTGAATCAAATAATTCAGTCACATTAAAAATGACATACAAGTTCTGTTTAAATGTCCTATTAGAACACTAACACGCAAATCTACTTTAACCACATTTCTGGGCCAGCTAAATTTGCTTTATGAAGGAACTAAATGCAACCATTTAGTTTACATTTGTAACTGTAACATTCAGAATTATTAAATGGCAATTACTACGGCTGTATGTTGAATTTTATAAGTTTAGAGTACGGGATAGAATTCAGTAGGCAGAATTTGGGTACTGTTGTTACTGTTTGTGGTAACCCGTTTTCCTGAAAATGAGACCTCCCCAGATAACAAGCCCAATCGGGCTTTTGAGCGCATGCGCTAAAATAAGCCCTCCCTGAAAATATTGCAACACAACAACAGCCATGAGGTGACTACATCTGCCACTTCCTGCACCTCAAAAAATAATAAGACCTTACCGAAAATAAGGCCAAGTGTTTATTTCGGGGGGTTGGGGTGGGGGGCAAAAGAAAATAAGACGCTGTCTTATTTTCAGGGAAAGATGGTAGTTACATTTTTTTTCCCTTTTAAAGACCTTGTAATTCTTTGGAGTCAGGATGACTGAATGGAGCTGAGCATATAGAAAGGCCTATAGATGCCTTTCTGGGTGCCTATGGAGAGCTTGCAGAAGATATATTTCCTTTACGTCCAAAGAGAGAAATATCCGCCACTACTTAGGATTGAACTCACAGGCTCCTGAATATGAGGCGACCGCTGAACCTCTAGGCCACCATGCTGGCCTTTGTTGGTAATTACAAGGCCTCCTGGAAATCTGCTGGTGCATGTGAAGATCACATAGCTTGTACAAATACACATTTTTGTATGCTTAATTAAAGGAAAATTTAAAAAAAAGCAGGTTGAATAATGAGGATGAAGAAACCTGTTAGAATACTATTGGTTAAAAAATCTCTGTAGAATCCACCAAATAAAAAAGTATGAAGAAATTTTATGGAGAGTAACAGAGAAAAATGCAATAAACATAAGTGGTTCTCAACCTGTGGGTCAGGACTCCTTTGGGGGGTCCAATGACCCTTTCACAGGGGTCACCTAAGACCCTCGGAAAACACCTACTTTGATGGTCTTAGGAACCAAGACATCAATTTTATGGTTGGGGGCCACCACAACATGAGAAACTGTATTAAAGGGTCGCGGCATTGGGAAGGTTGAGAACCACTGGTCTACGCATCCTACGCCATGCCCATGTCCACAAATAGGAATAGGGCATTCCATCTGTCAAAGGCACATCCAGCTGTGCGCTCTTCATTGTCTATAAAGTCAAACATTATCAATACAAAATCCTCTACCTTGTACAGAAAACAACAAAATCCTATTGAGAGGGGAATGCTTTCCATGAAAGAGAGAGGGGGCGGTATAGAAATGCAATAAATAATAATAATAATAATAATGAGAAGTACCTTTAACCTGTACACCACATTTTTAATTGGATAAATGGGAGGGGTTTTAACATTTAAAAAAAATTTTAGCACGGGGATGTAATTTAATTTGATTTTAAGTATTTATTATGTTGGTTTATATGTTTTTAGTGCCTGTGCACCGCCCCGAGTCCCTTTGGGGAAAAGGGGCGGTATATAAGTCCAAATAAAATGAAAAAAAAAGAAAGAAAATGAAATGTTTGAAAAATAAAGTGCAAATGTAGCACTTTCAAATTCTGCTGTTTTATCGAAAACATGAAAATATTTAGATTCCCTTCTGCTATGAGTAGATTGTTAATGATAAGTTGCTATGATAAGCGGTCTACAAATTTAAAAAATAAAATAAAATAAATAAATAAAATGTAAGATGCTCAATATTTACATGAGGAGAAAATCCATATATTTTAAAAGGAATTATTATCATTTTTGCTGATCAATGAAACTGGGACAAGGAATATTAAAATGTATTATATTTAGGGCTGTTACTTTCTGGCCTAAACATGATCTTTTTCTTTAGCTTCTACTACTACGGCATCATGCAAATTCAGGCATGGTGCTGCTTTCCTTTGATTCTTCTACTTCTCAATCTTCTAACTTCATTTTGATATCATTCACTCAGCTAAAGTCAGCTCTCTGGATTCCAACACCACCTTATTCATGTTAGCAGCAGCTGCAAGAACATTTCCCCTCACCATCTCTCTTTTGGGATAAACCTCCTTCTTTTGACTTGGCAATACCATCATGATCAGTAAGTGGGGCTTTCAAAAAAGACTAGTTGCAGAACTGGGGTCATTTTCAGCAGCAATTGCACAGTTACATTGCCTTAATGGACAATGCTCTATGCTCTATAAGGCACCCTAAGTTGATGTCATGTTCAAGCATACTTCATTCTGAGCTGCATATAACCATAATCAGCTCCAAAAACATCTCCTACAAACATACACACACACACACACACACACACACACAATTATCATAGAAGGATTGCATAGGGAAAGATCATTAAAAAAAATAACCTGAGAAGTTACTGTCTTACTTGCTATTTTATGCATTCCAGGTCAAGCAAAATGGATTCCTTTCATTTTATCTTTACACAAGCCTGGCTAAAATTCTTTGGGCCTTGAACTCTTCTTCTCTAAAACAACAACAACAACAAAACACCCATGCTCCTTCCTTCCATGTCAACCTAGTGTTCTTTTCTTGGATTATTTAAAGCATCTTGAATTCTGTTTTCTCTTATCTACTCCACCTTCTTCTAGTATTTTATCCTTGATCTTTTTCTTGTTCCATTCATCATCCTCTGCTTTGCTTATTCTTTTTGCCTCTTTCTTTTCCCCTATATTTCTCCATTAGGTCCCATACTCCCTCAAAAGATCTCTGAAATCTCATTTCATCACTTGGCTCATTGTCCAACCCAACTGCTATTCTTCATCTTTTGTCTCTCCCTATTTTGCCACAAGGTCTGCCTTTTCAGTTTTAGAAAGGAGTAAATGGAAAGGGAAGAGAAAAAGACACAACATCATACAAATATTGCATGCTATGCAATAATCATCTGGAAACTCCTACATTGTATGGTCAGTTGCGCCCCTTTCTGGATCGTGACGCACTACGCACCGTCACTCAAGCCCTCATCACCTCCCACCTGGACTACTGTAACACTCTCTACATAGGGCTGCCCTTGAGATGCACTCGGAGGCTCCAGTTAGTACAGAATGCGGCTGCTCGGGGGATTCTGGGAGTCTCAAATTACTCACATGTAACACCTCTCCTGCACGAGCTGCACTGGCTGCCTGTGGCCTTCCGGGTGTGCTTCAAGGTACTAGTAACCATCTTCAAAGCACTCCATAGTTTGGGACCTGGTTACCTGCAGGACCGCCTCCTACCACATACCTCCAGTCGACATGTCCGCTCCCACAGGGAGGGCCTCCTTAGGGTACCGTCCACCGGACAATGCCGGCTGGCAACTCCCAGGGGAAGAGCCTACTCTGTGGCGGGCCCCGCCTTCTGGAATAACCTGCCCACTGACCTCCATACAATCACGGACCTTCGCCTCTTTCGTCAGGCATTAAAAACATACTTCTTTCATGTGGCCTGCCTGGCATAGCTGTTATGGCTGATCTTAGTCTGGCTTTTAATTATGTCTTTTAGCACGGGTTTACAAAATTCAATTTAATTCATTTTTAATTATTTTGATT
Source organism: Tropidonophis doriae (assembly GCA_026931265.2). Lineage (NCBI taxonomy): Eukaryota > Metazoa > Chordata > Lepidosauria > Squamata > Natricidae > Tropidonophis > Tropidonophis doriae. The sequence goes on along the minus strand of JAPKID020006057.1, from coordinate 5,018 downwards.
GCATTTATTATTTTATTATTTTTATTATCCCTGTGCACCGCCCTGAGTCCCCAATTTAATTGCTAGGGTATTGAGATCGGTACACTGCATGGAGTGGGAGGCAAAGAGATTTATCCTTTTCTCAGCAAAAGCTCTTGTCTTCATATGGGAAATGAGACTCATAATTTGAGAATTAAACCTCTGAATCTTTATTTCCTATTTGGCAGCTTGCCATTGGTACTAAAAGGATTTCCCCTTCATTTATTAGCTCCACACTATAACATAAACATGATGCTTCCAATCTTGAACATAAAAACAGCTTGGAGAGGTAAAGAAAAAGCAGCAGAGAAGAAGAAGGAAAGTATATAAAGTTAATGTCACAACCACAGGAATTTATCATTAAATGTGACTATTTTATTACAGAATAGACTAGAATGCAGGTTTGTCTTGTAAAAACAAGTTAGAATTTAGGCAGTGTTCACCAAATTCATCACTTCCAATAGCTTTAAGCATTTAGTACCTCAACCTCAATGGAACAATGAAGAAATATTGCTTTTATCTCTACCTAGCTTTAAATAGGAACAAAGATTTACTTGAGAATGAACACCATATTAGTACTGAGCTATACAGCTTTTGAAATCTGAAAGCAAAAAAGTGCTTTCAGCATATGGATGCATGGACAGAGTCTCCCTCCTGCAATTCATTAAAGCAGCTGCCTCATTTTCTGTGGATACTCTGCAATTACAGGAAAAGTCATGTACAGATTAACAGAATTGGAAGGAACCTTGTAGGTCATCTAGCCCAACCCCCCAGACCAAGTAGGAGACCCTATACCATTTCTGACAGGTGGCAGTCCAGTTTCCCCTTGAAACCTCCAATGATGAAGCTCCTACAACTTCTGAAGGCAAGCTGTTCCATTGGTTGATTGTTCTCACTGTCAAAAAATGTCTCCTTGATCAGTTTCCATTCATTGTTCCTTGTCTGGCCTTCAGGTGCTTTGGAAAATAGCTGAATTTTCCAAAGTTAAACAAAAAAACTTTTTCACTTAAAGAGTGCAACTCTGATTCCTCCAAAACATCATTTTGCACTATTACGATTGTATATGCACACACACACTTGTAATAGCTATGGTAGCATATTTATCTAAAAAGGCATGTGTCCCCCAATTATATATTTAAAAATCAGAAGCAATGATATATACGAGTATGTTAAAACCATAATCAATGTATTTTTTTTACAGTGATTACAGTTTTAGCATACTTAGGTATATCACTGCTCAATCAAAGAGATGCCAGAACAGTGATCCCACAAAGTTTACTCATCCTTCCTGTGCCCTCCCAAAGTAAATTGACCCAGCAAGCAATCCTACTAATAAGATCAATCATCCAGCTTCTGTATCTTACCTTGCTTCATCAAAGTCTCCTCCAAAAAGGTTTTAGCAAACAAATAATGCAGACTGCTCCCTTCATCCTCCTGTATATGGAAAGAAATCTGCCCTGGTAAGTTGAAAAAGAGCTATGGAACAATATGGAGTCAATTGGAAGTTTTCCTAAATAAACAAAAAATAAGAGACAGAAAATACACGGGGGAGGGGGGGATGAACTGTTACTATAACCTGAATGGAAAAAGCCATACATGTTGCCCTTTCTAAAATTTGCATCCTAGATTTCAGTCCTGCATCAATCACGATGCCGGAGTAAGATAAATGCTTAACAATGAACTTCTAAAGCTGGTGGTATCTTGAAGTGCTGATCCCTAAATCAGCGGGTTGTGATTTCCCTGGATAATAAGAGAAAGTAAGAATACTGCTTGTTTACTGTACTCTTAACAGCAAGGTAGAATCCTTTTCTGCAAGATATGCTTACAGGTTACCATGCTAGTAAGAAGTAAAATTTTGCCACTAACACTGATCTTCTCATGAGCAGGATATGTGGCGATGACAGAACTAGAGTCTTCTGTTGTTAACTAGGATTCATTGCATCCTGTGGGTGTTGAGGAAGTGAGCAGGGTGCTGAGCAGTTCAGCTGATCCTTGCTCAACAATCTGCTGTACAGCAACCAAACTTATGACAAGACTGAATGAGTGGCACAACCGCTCCTTATACTTTACAATGGTTGCAGCATACTGCAGTTGTGACCTTCACTGCCAGTTTCTGACAAGCAAAGTCGATATGGAAGTCAACAGATGGTCTCAAATGGCAACCATGTAACTGCACTGAATGATCACCTGGGAACTGCCATTGGTTACCAGTGTGTTGATGTGAAATCACATTTTATGATCATGTTGCTTAGAAATGGAAATTCTCGTCCCATTACTATTCTTAAGTGATGGTTGTTACCTGCATAAAATCTGCCACATGAGATTTTAACTCTGTTCTACTTGGCCCACTTGGGTGAGTAGTTGGAGAACAACTGATTGAATTGGCAGGTGGTTAACATCTCACTGTAGGAAAGAGTGAGTCACTCACTCTGAAAGGAGCAGTAGTGGCCCTCTTCTAACCAAGCGCTCCATGGATCAATCTGAGGTGGGTGTAGAACTGCCCCAATCCCACAAAAGTCAAAAGCAGGTTGAAATCTATCCACAATCATTTTTATTTCTACCCACTCAGAAACTTTGAGAAGGGGTGAAAATCAATTCTAAGGTCAGAATGGTTCCCTTTTTTTTTTGCAAAAAAATAATTTTCGTCTTCTCCATACCCCACTTAAAATGGGGGGAAAAGACACTTCAAAATAAGACAGCTTCTTGGCCTTTTGTGAATGGCTATCCATTTGCAGGAAGATGCTTAATATATGCATCACAATCATTTGATTTGAACCAGATTTTTACCATTAGTCCTTTTGTGCAATGGGAAAGGGTGGGTCTCTCCTTTTGTCCTTGCTTTCCCTTATTTTTCCTCTTTCAAGCACCAATTGCTCCAAATTCTTTTTTTTTCATGGTCAAGCTGTATTTCAAATTCTGGACAATGGACTCAACTTCAAATCCATCTAAGATTGGAACAATTATGCCCCAATAACCATTTTAAAGATCATGTTTGCCTGACTTCTCCCCAGTCCCAGAAGGCAATATTAGGTCTTCATATTAGGTCTTCCAGGGATAAAGAAGTGTTCACTCCCTTCTCTTGACTTGATTTTGGTTGTAGACAAATCCTGCAAGGCTTTCCTCCACAACAACTAATGTTCACTTAGCTCAAAAAGCTGAGATATGGTTGAGGCATCCTTGTTAATATTTTCTTTTTTATTCCTGTCTTTGAATAATGTATGGGATAGATAAGTGTAAGCAACTGGAGCCAAGACAACCAATACTGTTTTTTGTAAACAGTATTCTGTCCCACTTGTAATAAGTGTCTGCTGCAAAACTGGAAGAGAAAATGTTAACAGCTAAAAACAGTGATCAAAGTAGGAGAAGAGCTTAAATCCAAAAAAGCCTACGCCCCTGGTTTTTCCTGGATTGCTGCACATCATAGCCACACGATCCTTTTTTTAAAAGGAAGTACTACTGCCATTCTTATAATCAGCATCACCATCAAAACATTTCATTCAACCACATTCCTATAACAGATTTGCTGCAATGTTCTTTTTTAGTCAATTAGGCAATCCAAAAGGAAGTCAGGTCTGCCTCTAACGATAACCAAGAAAGCATCCACTCAACTCCATTTTGAAAGAATTAAGAGTACTTTTACTGGTTATGAAAAGATAGCAGCGAGGTAAAGCAAGGACTGAGAGACCAGCGCGCGAAAACATACATATCAGTAATATGTCCAACCCCTTTCCCCTACCCATTGTCCAATGCAAAAACCCCATTGGTGTCATGTGGGATTCATCTCCAGGAGCATCATCAGAATGGCATGCAAGACGGGTGACCTTCACCACTGCACACCCCAGCCAGTGGTATGTGAAGTAGATGGCGAGAATATACTCCCTGCTCCAAATCTCCCTCCTGCACCATACAGTCCCATTCCCAAATATCCAAGCTCCTCCCTCCCCGTTTCAATGGCAGCCTAAGCAAGCAACAAAGCGGAGGCTGACAGTGACATTAAGTACATATAAAAAGGGAAATAAATGATGTAAAGTGAAGCATTCACAAAGAACCCCAAGCACTCCTTATAGAATCTGCTTGCTTGTGGGACTTGCAAACCTGTTTGCCTCCATTCAAGGATACTGAAGACTATTTGCACCAAAGCGAGAAACAGAAACACATACATCCACCAGAAGAGGTTGTGCAAGGCAGCCTGAGTTAATTAGCTACCTCAGTAAGTTCTCTAAATCAGAAACACTTGTCAAGGCAGAATAAATTTGAGGTCTAGCAACCTTGAAAATGTCCTTTTAATTTATGACCAGAATGCATGCATTTGTAATGACTGCAAGACAGATACGCTGTGCTCGCTTCAGCACTTGGAAAGACTCAATCAATTCTTTTCTGACTGTATTTATTCATTTATATTGGACAAGCTTTACTGAAACGTCATTATCTCATCTCCAATGTATCAGATGAGAATTCCTTTTACTTTAATAATTTCAGCAGCTTATAAATATCAGAGTGCCAACCCTGCTTTCTTTGAAGATGTAAACGCGTTTCTTAGAAACAGTGTTTTTGAAGTCATTTTCTTAACGTTGAAGTTCACAGGGCTTTTGAAAGGATTAGAATGAGCCTTGTTGGTAAATTGGCATGGGAAATGTGCAATGAAGCAAATGGGGAGGGAAGCCATTTATACTTTAACTTGTATTTAACTATGAAACCAATTCACTATGGGGCTTTACAGACAAAATAAATATTTGGTGAAATTCAGCACTGTGACTGAATCTATAATTTGTAGGCATATTTAGGAAAGAAAGATCTGTGCACTGAGTTCCTCAGATTACCTCCACTTTTTCCACCTCCATATACTATAGTTTGGGACATAAGAAAGTACTGAAACAATTTTCTCAGCCCTGTGCCTTCTGGCTGTTAAAATACCCCTTCATAGCCCGAACAAGATCCCCAAATTTGCAGCATTCTGTCCACTCATTTCCTTAATGCTAAGCCAAAATATTTTTCTCCTT
>JAPKID020006056.1:0-10825 GCA_026931265.2 Tropidonophis doriae | reverse complement strand
TCAAAATATTTCTTATATATCCTATGTACCCTTTTCCCGAGAAAATTGTAAAACCAATAAAACTTTTTGAATATAAATAAGTGACTCTGACCAGCGAATATAATTAAAATAAACTGTGTAAGTCAACTATATACACAGATGTGGCTTGGGAGTCAGCAGTCAATTCTAGTTAGCCCCCAAGGCATTATCCAAAGGTTGAGTGCACCATCAAACAGATTTTGGAATTCTCCCAGATTTAGAAGATGTGGGAATAGGCCTTCAAAACTAGCCAGTGCTGCTGTAAAGAAGGGATGCAAAGGCCAGATGGTGAGATATCCATAACAAAGAAATCACTTTTGTCTCCCCAACCAACGACTATATCATTGGTCTAAAGGATAACCCACTGGGTAAGTGAGGGCAAATGTCTGAGACAGGTCCAGGGGGTTGTGGTGGTCATGCATTCCTGACCAGTTCTGAAAGTTTGCACCTTGTTTCCCCAAAAATAAGACCTCCCCAGATAATATGCCCAATCTGGCTTTTTAGCACATGCGCTAAAATAAGCCCTCCCCCCGAAAATAAGCCCTCCCTGAAAATATTGCAATACAGCAGCAGCCATGAGGCGACCACATTTACCGCCTCCTGCACCTCAAAAATAATAAAACCTCCCCGAAAATAAGGCCAAGCGCTTATTTTGGGGTCAAAGGAAAATAAGGCCCTGCCTTATTTTCAGGGAAACATGGTATTGTCTTTCAGATCAGATCAGGAACTAAGACTGCATGAATAAAATATATTGAAAACTAAAACTTTCGAGACTCGCAATACAACCTCCAATATCATTCCAGGCAGAGAAACTGTTTGGTAGTCGCTCATGGTACACCAGCTCATAGAATACCAGAAGAATTCCCAACTTATCTTGCTTTCTCAGCTCTAGTCAAGCACATTCCAACTTCTTAGTCTTTCACATTGTGGACCTGGAAAAGAGACCTAGGTTATACCATCCATATTTCAGATCTCTATTACACAAACCACTCTACCTTACTACTTGGAATCAAATCACCCAGAAGATGGTTCTTAGTCAATAATTACCCAGAATTCAACAGGAGAAAAGAGAAGAGTGTTTTCCCTGTTGGAAACAAAGCACCACCGAGAGATAGGCAAACCCTCTGATCCTTAATTTTGGATGCTGTTGGCCCTCCCATAAAAAGCAGACAGGAAACAGGACTAGTTGATCTAATTCTACTTTAATGTAAGGCTACATTAATAGAATCTTGCCAAACTGGAAGTACAAACTTCCTGGCCACCAATTTAATTTCAATTTCAATTTATTTCAATTTATATACCGCACCTTTTCCATTGAGATGGACCCAGGGCGGTGCACAGGAAATTAAAAACGATAGATAATAGAAAATACAATAATATAGTTAAAAGAGAATTAAATTAGAATCCTGTGCTAAAATTCCCTAATAAAAACCCAAACGTCCATTTACTAATTGGCAAGAGCTGTATCACAACTAAACACAAAGCTAGACCAGCTTGTTGAGAAAAGTATGTCTTGAGTGATTGGCGAAAGAGGGGAAGGTCCGTGATAATGCGAAGTTCGAGGGGTAGGTCGTTCCAGAGGGCCGGCCCTGCCAGAGAAGGCCCTACCCCTGGGCACCGCTAGCCGGCATTGACCGGCGGTTGGCACCCTGAGTAGGCCCTCCCTGTGGGAGTGAATCGGTCAGAGGGAGGTATGTGGCAGGAGGCAGTCCCACAAGTAACTAGGTCCCGAGCCATGGAGTGATTTGAAGATGGTGACAAGCACCTTGAAGCGCACCCGGAAGGCCAGTAGCCAGTGCAGCTCGCGCAGGAGAGGTGTTACATGGGAGCATCGGGAAGCTCCCAGGATCCCCTGTGCAGCCGCATTCTGCACTAACTGGAGCCTCCGGATGCACCTCAAGGGGAGCCCCATGTAGAGAGCATTACAATAGTCCAGGCGGGACTATCAGCCCTTCGGTTGTAGAGAAAAAATTAACTGGAATGCTATATGCAAACTAAACTGGAAATTACCCACAGTACTGTTGCAACTTAAATTCCTCCAGGCCATGGACAGTGACTTGGAATGTAGGTGACTGCTCCATTCCAAGCCTTCCTCAGGTGTTGGTCATATGATCCCAAACACAGCATTATATAGCCTGCTCTGCTTAAGCTTCCTAATGCACAAACATATATCAAGACCTATAGCAGTTGTTGATAAAAGGATTATAAAGCATTCCAGAAGATGTGTTTCTCATGCTTTTGTTTCTTATTTTATACTGGTAAATGATTCAGTGTATGAGCTTTATAGTGGAATGGAATAAGTATGTGACATCTCATGAACTGTTCACATTTTTTGTACTGTTGGTTTATGTGCAAAGGCATGCAAGAGCGAAATCCAAATATGTCACAACTATAGATAGATAAAAAAATGCTAGTGCAGTCTTCCCCTAATTAATATCCAAAACTTGTTCTGGAGTCCCATAAACACTGATACAGTATCTGGGGTTGATGGGTGTGGTAGGCTCCAACTAGTGGTGGGTTTCAAAAAGTTTTAGAACCTCTTCTGTGGGGAGTGGCTTGGAGTGGCTTGCTGGCCATGTGATTGGGTGGGAGTGGCTTGCCAGCCATGTGACCAAGTGGGAGTGGCTTGGTAGTCATGTCACTGGGTGGGCATGGCCAACTTGTAAAATGTGGTGAAACTCACTTAACAACGCTCTTGCTTAGCAACCCAAATGTTGGCTCAGAAACTCTGGCATTGGAAGCAGGCAAGTCTTAAAGCTGTCAAGTTACAAGACCTTTGCACCCCTCACCCTTTAGGAAAAAAAACCCCAGGGGGGTTCAAACTTGACAGCTTTAAGACTTGTGGACTTCAAGTCCCAGAATTCCTCCTCTCGCTCTTCCTCTTGATGATGGGCAGGCGGACGGGCAGGGGGAGGGAGCTGGAACCGGTTCTAAACAACCCTGGAGATTTGTGGAACCTCTTCTAGAGAAGAGTTTAGAACTGGCAGGGACCCACTCCCGGACAGATTCCAAGTGGAAAATGTTGGGATAATTCAAAGACCACTGAAAGGCAGAACTTTGGAAAACTTTAACTTTATTAAAAGTTAGAAAAACAGGAAAGAAAATATTTAAACGAAAAAAGAAACGAATGAAAAATGGATACGAAATCAGCAAACAGAGAATTTCTTAAAGATTATGTATTGCTAGCATTAATCACCCACAATGAATTTGGTTAAGTGACAAAGTGGAGGAAAATTGCTATAACAGCTTTAGAATAGTCTAAAGTCAACTTAGAATAGGAGCATTTGCATTTTTTTCTTTCCCTTTTCATTTTTGTTCCCCATCGAGGGGGAGAAATGGACATGATAGCACAGTCTTAAACTAAGCCTGTCTTACTTCGTTGTTTGTATGTACAGTGAAAACTTGTCCACTGGAGACAAATTCCTTGCGTGTCCAATCACATTTAGTCTACAAACCTCTGTTCTGTTCCATTCCTTCTGTTCTGTTCTGTTCCGTTCCATTCCATTTTTTCTATTCTATTTTCTATTCCATATTCTAATCTATATTTTATTCTCTATTCTATTCTGTTCCATTCCATTCCTTCTGTTCTGTTCTGTTCTGTTCCATTTCTTTTTGTCCTGTTCAGTTTTATTCTATTCTATTTTCTATTCTATTTTATGTTCTATTCTGTTCTGTTCCGTTCCATTCCATTTTTTTCTATTCTATTCCATTCTATTCCAAATATTGCTCTGTTCTGTTCCGTTCCGTTCCATTTTTTTCTATTCTATTCCATTCTATTCCAAATATTGTTCTGTTCTGTTCTGTTCTGTTCTGTTCTGTTCTATTCTATTCTATTCTATTCTATTCTATTTTGTTCTATTCTTTTCTTATCCTTGGCAGAAAAAGCCAGAAGTCATTCTTTGGATATATTTCTATTTTCCTTGTTTTTTTCTTCATACCTCTTTGTGCATCTATACCCGTCTTCTCTTTGCCCTCTATATCCATTCTCTTGATCGTGAGTTTAAGGTTGGTGAGGGTTTTGTTTTTTTTTTGTAAGTACGCTTTGTAAAATTTAATAAAATAATGAAGCGAGAGAGAAAAAGATAGGAACATTTGCTCAAGGGAAAGTTGAGTGACATCGTCCAGATGGTATCCTCTTGTTCCTGTTTGCATCAAAAGAATAGAAAGAAAATGCAGATGACCAGACACACAGAAAGAAATGGAGAAAACAACTGGTATTTAATAGCCTTCTATCTTTAGCATAAAGGATGCATAAGGGATGCGGTGGCTCAGTGGCTAAAACGCTGAGCTTGTTGATCAGAATGGTCGGCAGTTTGGTGGTTCGAATCCCTAGCGCCACGTAATGGAGTGAGCTCCCCGTTCCTTGTCCCAACTTCTGTCAACCTAACAGTTGGAAAGCATGTAAAAATGCAAGTAGGAAAATAGGCACCACCTTTGGTGGGAGGGAAACAGCGTTCCGTGCGGCTTCAGCGTTGAGTCATGCCGGTCACAGAAACGTCTTCGGACAGCGCCGGCTCTTCGGCTTTGGAACGAAGATGAGCATCGCCCCCTAGAGTTGGCAACGACTAGCACATTTGTGCAAGGGGAACCTTTACCTATCTTTAGCATCAGCATATACACTTCATCCCTAGAAGTTCTGGGATGAAATATATCTGACCTTTTTTTTTTTTCCCAAATATCATTTGCGTGAATCCCTCAAGTTCACCATTTGAAGTTTCTGTTCTATTCATTCCTTTGTCATTGGTTGCAAAATTGTAGGTCAGTAAGCTAGTAATACTGGTAATAAATCATTAATAGCAATATATTCATTCTGTCTCTCTCATTCTCTCTCTCTGTCTCTCTGCAGAAATAACACACACAAAAAACTACTCCAATGAATTTATTATTTAGTTTCCAGAGTATTATAATCAGGATTGTGCGAGGACGCCAGAAGAATTAGATATGCACTGCCTTTTTGTAAAGAAAGAAATAATATTATAATCTCGCTTCATGAGGTTTAAATCCCTTGATATGAAATTTGCAGTAGCATGCAATGAGATATTTATGGTCACGGTGTGATTAAGATAGGTATGTTTGCTGACAAATATTAATACTTTAAAGAGCTCTCGCCTCTTTCTCTGTGGCTATAATCTCTGAATTGCAATAATTCTATAAAATAGCAGGACATTTTTTGGCGGCGTTCGGGTGAGGTAAAGTTATCTTTCAATTCTTAAGCACTACAAGAGAAAATGTGTGATTTTGGTGCCATTGATTAAGGCACCAAGCTAGAAAGCAGGAGGTTGTGAGTTCTAGTCTCGCCTTAGCCATGAAAACTAACTGGGTGGCTTTGAGCCAATCACCAGGAGACGATGAGATCTAGTCCCACCCTAGACATAAAAGCCAGAGCATTGGACTAGAATTCGCCCATTCAACCGTATTATTCTATATTTTAATACAACATGTTACAAACGGTCTGCCTCTTTCAGAAATTTTCTCCTTTTTTCTTTCTTTCGGAAGCCTTTCCTCTAAAGCTCTTTTGATCTAGATCAAAGTGTTAATACCACTTTATAAGGCCTTGGTAAGGCCACACTTGGAATACGGCATTCAGTTTTGGTCATCACGATGTAGAAAAGATGTGGAGACTCTAGAAAGAGTGCAGAGAAGAGCAACAATGATAAAAAAACTAAAACATTTTCTTTAACAGACATAAGGGGGGGGGATATGATATTTTTATTATTATTTTTGTAACGCCACAAAAATCAAAATGTATAATAGCCGGAGAGAGAAGCCCACATTTTTTGGCACTCATCTGCCCAGGATGGAGCAGCAGGAAAACTACCATTAACAATTTTGTGGGATTTCAGCAAGATCTGGGTATTTGGTATAAAAGCTCTTGGCGTGCCAAGTCCCACCTAGGAACTTAATGCTTGCAAAGCTGTACAAATGCAACAGAAATAAACGGGAAAGCAAAATTTGAGTATCCTGACCAAAGCTGCATTCCAACCATTCGGTATGTGCACCTGATATAAAATGGCCACTTCTGTCACATGTTTGTTTCATTGAATATATCTTAGAATTATAAACAGTCCTTGGCTTTCAACTATAGTGACTGTTTCAAGTTACAATGGAACTGAAAAAAATTAGCACTGACGAGAAATTTCCTGACAGTGGGAACAATTAATCAGTGGAACTTGCCTCCAAAAGTTGTGGGGACTCAAAAACTGGATGTTTTTAAGAAGAGATTGGACAACCATTTGTCTGAAATGGTATAGGGCCGTGATGGCAAACCTATGGCATGCATGCCAATTGTGAACTATGGCATGTAAGGTGTTGTCCTATGTCAGCTCCAGTGTGCAGGCATGTGCTGGCCAGCTGATTTTCGGCCTTCCGGAGGGTGCATTTTCATCCTCCTCCAGGCTTCAGGAAAACCTCCTATAGAGGCTCTGGAGGCGTTTCCAAACTTAGGTAGGCCCAATGGGCCCATTTTTCACCATATACAGGCTCCAGAGGCTTTCCTTATGCCTGTGCACATGCGCAGGGAGGGAAGGAGTAAGGGGGGTTGTGTATATATGCGCAGTGGGGAGAGCATTGCATTATGGGTGTGGGCAATCACATGCACATTATCACACACGTGTGTGCCCTTTTGGCACCTGAGCAGAAAAGCATTCACCATAACTGGATAGGGTTTCCTGCCTGAGCAGGGAGTTGGAGTAGAAATTCTCCAAGGTCACTTTCCAACTTTGTTATCCTATTCTATTCCTATTGACATGACTGTTTTTCACACTTACAACCATTGTAGCATCCCTATGGTCACATGATCAAAATTCAGAGGCTTGGCAACTGGCATGCATTTATGATGGTTGCAGTGTCTCATAGTCATTCGATTGTTTTTTGCAACCCTCTGACAAGGAAAGTCAATGGGGAAGCCAGATACACTTAACAACTGTGTCACTAATTTAACAATTGCAGTGGTTCACTGAATAACAGCAGCAAGAAAGATCATAAAATTGGGGCAAAACTCACCTAACAACTTTCTACTTGGCAGAATAAATTTTGGGCTCAATTGGGGTCATAAGGTGAGGACTACCTGTGAAGCACAAAGTTACTGGAAGGAGATTCTGCTTGGTTCTTGATGTCTTCCAGAGAATACAGGTAAAACCAGTTATTTTGTACTTCCAAGCAACCAACTTCACCCACAGTGCCAATATGTGGATTAGAAGGTAATTATTCTTCAGTTTAGGCCATTCTTCCAATTGTGCAGTTTAATCATGGCCTCAGAAACGATTGGCTTTTTTAAAAATGTATTTTAGAACAAAACATACTTTGAAGTTTAGAGTGTGACTAATTAGGCTCAAAATATGTGCATGTTTAAGTACACATTTCTGTGGCTGTTTTAAAACTGAGGCTCAATACAAACTGTCTGAAAAAAAGATTTATGAATGAATATGTGCAAAACTAACAAAGAAGATCATAACTTAAATGTCAGCTAGATGGACCCAAGTCATGGGCTGTTAGATGCCAACTTCCTACGGCTGGTATCAAAAAGTCATCACTTCAGTTAGTGTTGAATGTATATTACCCAGGTTTTGGAGTGGGTTATGTTGTAGGTCAGGGGTGTCAAACTCAATGTCATTGAGGACTGCATCAGGATTGTGGCTTTTCCATGCGGGGCGGGACAGGGTGGTTCCAGTGAAAGGGAGGCTGCACGGGCTGCAAGGCCAGGCCATGGAGGTGCTGATAGTGGGTGCGGTGCTGATCTATAATTGGATGGTAGCCATCTGGCTTGGAACACAATGAGTCTTAGAACCATGGAGCCAGCTAGAGGCTGCATCTGCTGCAGTTGTGAAATTCAAAAATTTTACTACTGATTCTGTGGGCGTGGCTTGGTGGGCATGGCTTGATGGGTGTGGCAGGGAAAGGATACTGCAAAATCTCTATTCCCACCTTGCTCCAGGGGAAGGATTCTGCAAAATCTCCATTCCCACCCTACTCTGGGGCCAGCCAGAGGTGGCATTTGCCAGTTCTCCGAGCTACACAAAATGTCTGCTACCAGTTCTCCAGAATCTCTCAGAACCTGCTGAATTCCCCCCTACTCGGCTGCCTTGGCCCCTCCCCCTTCTTTATTATTATTTAATGAGTCCTATTCAGAACAGGTTATGAGGCTACCCCAGTAGAGTTGAGTTACACACTCATTCAATTCCCCATGTACACACAGCCATTTTTATATAGATAGATAGATTCAATTTAGCCTCCCAGGATTAAACTTCTATAGCAGTGTTTCTCAATCTTGGCACCTTTAAGACATGTGGTCTTCAACTCCCAGAATTCCCCAGCCTGTTCCCAGAACTCCCCAGATGATGGCTTGAGAATGCTGGGAGTTGAAGTCCACACTTCTTAAAGTTGCCACATTAAGAAACACTGCTCTATGGAATCAGGGACTCAGGCCCACTTAGAAATTGATGTAAAAGTCCTTTCCAATCTTAGGACTCCCTAGTCTCTCAGTTAAGTGACCACAATTGCTCAGAACCTTGTATACTTTCAGAAAAAAAAACCCTTCATTGATATTTTATGAGTCCCATTCAGAATAGATTCTGAGGCTATAAGAGAAGAGTTTAAATCAGGGTTGTAAAACTCCCAGCCGGTGGGCCATGCCGTCATCCATTTTAGCAAAGGGTGGGGTAGTCTCGATATGTCATGTGATGCTGCCATGACGACGTGGGTTTGACACCCCTGGTCTAAGTCATGCACTATTTCAATTCATCTTCTCCTTGAATTTTCAGAGACAGGCTTCCTCAGTCTAAGTAGCAGAGGACTTAAATTTTCTATGACTTATGTTCAGTGTTTCTTTCAAGCGGGTAAGATCTGAGCATTATGTGAACACACAATTAGCCAGGGTGGTCATATTTAAAACCGAGTCCAGAGATATTTTACGAGAAGAGTCCTCCACTCCCCTGCTCACAACAGAATACCTTATACCACCAGGCTCAAAATTTTGGGCTTAGATAACTTAGAATTACGCTGCTTTCAGTCTGACCTGAGCGTAGTACACAAAATTATCAGCTACAATGTCCTACCTGTCAATGACTACTTCAGCTTCAACCGCAACAATACACGAGCACACAATAGATACAAACTTAAGGTAAACCACTCCACACTCAGTTGCAGAAAATACGGCTTCAACAACAGAGTGGTCAACGCCTAGAATGCACTACCTGACTCTGGTTTCATCCCCAAACCACCAAAACTTTAACCTTAGACAGTCCACTGTTGACCTCACCCCATTCCTAAGAGGTCTGTAAAGGGGGTGTGCATAAGCGCTCCAGCGTACCTACTGTATCTGTTCTACTGTCCCCACTTATTCCTACCCATTTCCTGTGTTCATAATCATGTTTATACTTATATATGTTATCTTATACATGCTTAACAAATTAAATAAATAAATAAATAAATAAATAAATAAATAAATAAATAAATAAATAAATAAATAAATAAATAAATAAATAAATAAAAATGCACTGTTTTATTTTTGGCCCAATGCAAGCTATTGAAGTTTTTGTGCTAATGTTCAGCAGACAAGATGAGGTGGGGAAAGCAAAGGATGGATAACATAGGAAAGTGTTTTTTGTTATTAATGTATTTAGTTAGAAGGAATTTTCGGGTGGGCAGTGCGGTAACAACTACCAAATGCATGACAGGTCATAGCTAACCCCGAACTTGACTTCAGATTGTTGAGATGATTAAACAAGCATATAATTGCTGGTTGTCCAGTGTTAGAAATTTAAAACCAGCTCTTCAGTAAACTTTCCATTTTAGCAAGATGATTCCCGTGGCAGGTGGAATGCATCTGTCAAGTAAAGGTAGCCTTTATGCTGTTAACAAAGCCAGAGGTAATTTAAAAATATGAATTAGCTAAAGAATAATCCATGGAAAGTAAATCAGGTAGGATTAGCTTATGGTAGGAGAATTTGAAGCCCTCAGAGAATATACCCCCAGCATCTGTGCCATAAAATAAAGATATGGATGAATAAGGAGAATGATGGAGGGGCCCCTCCTTCCCCACAGGTTGTGACTGCCACAGAAAAAGACAGAATAGATTTTTGAGGGTGTCAGATGGCCTTTGGGGAAACAAATTAACACTTTGGCTTATGAGGTTAATGCAATTTCATTTGCCGCCTTCAATTTCAAGTGAGCGGTAGCCAAAGGGGGAGCTCAGTGGTAGCTTCCGAGAATGGATGCTGGAGAAAAGCAAGCCACACACTGAAGAAAGAATCCCCTGTGTAGAACCTAATTTTACTCTCTCAGGCAAAGTGGCTTCCTGAATGAAGAGAGATTTATCTTAATAGCAAAATAAGAAAGAGAGGGAGCAGACAGGAAAGAGGTGGTTTGGGGAGGGGGGAAATGAGAATGCAAGAAGATAAAGGCGTTAGCTCTCACCTTCTAAAATACAGGTTATTGTACGCAGGTAAATACTCTGGAGAGTCCAGACAAAGAAGATTTTTTTCAGCAATGGAGGTGCTCCATAAGGGATCTTACTGGTGATTTAATTCAGTTCCACATTCAGGTCGAACAAATCCACTTTCACTTAGAAGCAGGGAAAAGGAAAATTAGCTCTTAATCCCCTGCTTCAGAGAATAATAATTCTAAAAAAAACCATGTATAAAGTTTAGATGAAGTATTCCAAGGGTTTCACATAAGTCTGTCTGTCTGTCTTTATTTATTTCTTTTTTCTTTCTTTTTCTTTCTTTCTCTTTCTTTCTTTCTTTCTTTCTTTCTTTCTTTCTTTCTTTCTTTCCCCCTCTCTCTCTGTCTCTTTCTTTCTTTCTTATAT
>JAPKID020006055.1:0-10826 GCA_026931265.2 Tropidonophis doriae | reverse complement strand
CACAAAGATTTTTCCCCTTTTTTTGGGGGGGGGGAATAAGGGTTCTTTTATCCAACTTGAATGAGAATGGTTTAAAATGCAGAAGAAACAGTAATTATACAAACCAATTCAAATAATTTGGATGATTCACAGTGCCATCCATTTTTCTACAAAAGAACCTCTTGTAATTTCATCAGCTGTTCCTTCACCCATTTCTAGTAAGAAGCATAAATATCCATCTTTTCCACCGGTCATATTGACGTATCTTCTTTGTTTTTCTTTCCCTTGTTTGTTTTATTGTTCTGTTATTTTACTTTCGCTTTGTTTAAACTTCCTTTTCATTTCTTCATTGTTTATGTGGTTGTGAGCCACCTAAAGTAGCCCATGGTGAGATAGGCGGCAAATAAATTTAACAACAACAACAACAATAATAATGACAGGCAGCTACTAAGAGTATATACCTAGGATTTTCTTTTAAGGGGCATTACTTAGCATAAAATTCAGATGTTGTACAAGACAATCTAGAGGTTTAAGGTTTATTAAATTTGTATACTGCCCTTCTCCTTTGCGGGACTCCGGGCGGTGAACAGGCATCAATAAAAACTTATAAGAACATCAAAAAATTATCAATAAAATAATATTAAATTAAATTAGGGCCCGTTCTAAAATCCAAGTTGAATAAAACCAATTTAAAATAACCAAAGCTACTAAACCAGGCCAGCCACACGGAATAAGTGTGTTTTCGGAGCCCGACGGAAGAGGCGCAGGTCAGTGATTGTACGTAGGTCAGCTAATTATTGCTAGCAAACACCTAACAGGTTACTATAAAAAGAATTTCAACATGCAGAACTTTGAAAAATCTCTACTTGCTTGATTTACCACCAGTACAGCTCACAAACCATCTTTTAAAGGCCTAGCCACTTCTCAGTTTAACCTTCACGACAGATTAAAATGCTCAGCATTCAGGTGACTTTAGATTGCCTTGACTGCAGATGACCCCAAGATGTTTACAGCCCAAAATATTTGTCATAAAAAACAGTTTCAAGCAATTCAGTAGCACCAACAACATGCACATTACAATGGAATATAATAAATCTGTCAATATTTCTTCACAGCGTTTTGTGGAGATTCCAAGTCTTCTGGAAAAACCAGTTTTCTTAAGTCTCCCCAAAGCCACAAAGTAAGGAGTTGTTTTCAGCTCACAAAGGGACAGCACCAGCCAGCAAGGAATGCCTACCTGTGAATGCCTTCCTGTTGGATCTCCCAGTATGAGGCCCTTAGGAGATGCAGTTTATGCATGTGATCGGATTCTACCTGGAACAGGTGATCTGACAGATACCCAGATTCCAAGTGAGACAGGGCTTCGTAGAAAACAACTGGGACATTAAATTGCACATGGAAGCAAACAAACAAATCAATGCAATTCTGTAGCAGTAATGCTAGACTATGGTGACCAGCCGTCCTGCTTTTGGCGGGACAGTCCCAAGTTGCAGCAATTTGTCCCGCATCCCGCACCATTGTTAAAAAGTCCCGATTTGTTGTAGGGAACTGCATTTCCTTGCATTTTTTGTAAGGAACTGCATTTCACAAGATGCCTCAGGTCCTCCAAGCGCTGAACGCGCTTTTGGAATTGACTCCAGTGAGGCCCGGTAGCCACCAGCAGGGGTGGCGGACGGGAGAAGCGGCGGCTGCCAGGCCTCGCTGGAGGCCCTTCATCGCTTCAGCAGGTCTGCCCCCTCCCCCGCTCAATGGTGTCCCGCTTAGCCAAATTACAAATCTGGTCACCTTATGCTCGATCTGTCCAAACTTTTAGCATACACTGCACTGGGAATCAACTGAAGTTTTCAGGTGTTCTTTACGGACATGTCAAAATGAATTGCAGTACAGCAATCCTCGATTTATGTGACTGGTTACTGAGCTAGGATTGTTCAAAGTTATGACAGCTGGACCGTATTTCATTTTGCAAACCGCTCTTCCTTCTGGGGATTTCAGCCAAACCTGTCCAAAGTGAAACACGGAATGCACTTAACGGCACCATGTTCGCTTACTGACTGCTGCAAAACCAGCTACAAAATCTTTGGCAACCCTTTTGACTTATAACTGTAATAGGCAGGCTCCATTATGGTCCTGTGCAAAGGACTACCTGTAATATCAAATTCGGTGAGTTTCAAAGCAGTTGAGTAGCAAGATACCATTCTACAAGTAGTACTCAACTTACAATAGTTGGTTTATGACCATTTGACGTTACAACAGCACTGAAAAAGAGACTTACGATCATTTTTCACCTTTGCAGCAACCCCATGATCATGTGATTTTACATTTGGATGCTTGACAACTGGTTCATATTTATGACGGTTGCAGGGTCCAAGGGTCATGTTGGACTTTTGCAACCTTCTAACAAGCAAAGTCAATGGGAAAGCCAGATTCACTTAACTGTGTTACTAAATGAACAGTTTCAGAGTGATTCCCTTACAAAATGTGGTGAGAAGTCATAAAATGGGGCAACGCTCACTTTAACAATTTCTCACTTAGCAGCCTAAATTTTGGGCTCAATTGCGGTCATAAGTCAAGGACTACCTGTACTAGCAAATAAGAGGGACTGGAGAGGAGGTAGGTCAGTTTCTCCCTAAATACTCCTGCACGGAGGTTTCCAAAGGATTATATACAAAAGGAAAAAATTAAAAATAAGCTTGTTTTTTGCAAGCAGTCATAGTAATACACCATAGATTTGAGGAATACCAACCCCCACCCCGTCCTTGCACAGAAAATTGCAACACATGTCATCAGCATCCCCATCCTAGGTGTTTACACAACTGACATAAACTCCTGCACACAGTGAGTTCCTTTCAGTTCAACACTTTCAAAAGTGCCCGTATTTCAACTTTGCACATCATTTAACAATAAATGAAAGGCTGCACTGTATTTCAAGCACTCTTCCACTCCAGGGCTTGTTTGCTTTAAACTGTCTTACGTTTTCATATAAACGATGTTGTCATCTTACATGTTTTATGAACTATTTTGTCAGTTTGTAAGCTGCGCCATCACCTTTCCCATTTTATGCCTTATCCATTTACATGTACACACACACGCGCGCACACTTTAACTTGAGTTGCAAGCAAAAGTATTTGAAACCTAGGTGCCCTTTTTAAAAGAATTCAGAAACGTTACTTTAAATCAGGGGGGGTCTCTCCAAACTTGGAAACTTGAAGTCTTGTGGACTTCAACTCCCAGAATTCCTCAGCCAGTTATGCAAAATGGTGCAAGTGATAATAATATCTAACAATTTTTAGGCCTTAAATGCAGCAAACTGCAGACGCCAGTTTTATATAGGAGAAGGAAGGAACATCAAAACAGATTTCAAAATTCATGGCAAACCTTTTGAATTGTCTTTTAGTCTCCAGCTTCATGGGTAACTTTGTGGCTAAATCTTATTTTCCTTCTTTCTTAGGTGCCACCTTCATGACGATGTTCCAAATGTAAAATCATTCAAACAGGAATCATACATCAAGCACACCCCTAAAATCACGAACAAATAAGAAGGATTTCAAAGTACATTAAAAAATGGAAGAAAAAAAACCCCAAGAAGGCACCAACATCAGCATTCATAACTTCATAACCTTGGCATACTTTCTGAGAAACCGAATGAAATGCGAGAACACTTGTAATTTCAGAATTACCAACATAATCCTAGTTAGGAAGAGTGACAGAAACAGACAGAAATTAATCAACCTGCAAAGAAGTGGGGTTCAAGAATATCAGGAACTGCCTCCAGTATATTCCTACAAGAGCAAATAACTGACAGGGGCTACTAAGGTGATAGTAAGGTGATAGAAATGGGTTGTCTTAAAGTGGCAAAAATTCCACCAAACTCAGGTAGGGTGTTGAGTAGCAGTATGACTATGAGTAAACATACACAGGATGTGACTGAAAGTGGTAGAAACATCTCCTGAACTTCTTAACATAATCAGAATTAACCTTAAAGGGGTATTAGGCTGTGCAGAAATGAACAGATAAATGTTTACAATTAAAGAGTAGGCAGAATCAGAGTATTATAAGATATGGGGATGTTTTTATCACTGGATAGAAAATCAATATAGGCAAAAAGAAACAGAAAATTGAATAATTTGGAAAAGAACCATATATAAAAGAATGATAAGGGAGGGGTTGAATTAAAAGGGGACTGAAATGTAAATTAAAGGTGAGATAAAAATATATTAAAATCATGTAACATCATATTTGATGACAGATTGTACTCAGATGATACACTGTAAGATTAATGATATAAGAGTGGTTGGGGTGTGTGTGTTAAAAAAAGTGTTTTTTTTAAAGGGGCATGTGGCAAACATCTAACCTCCTTACTTATATGGTAGTTCCAGAACTGGATGAGAAGAACAAACAAAAGAGAATTGTTGGTTGAAACGTTAACCAACTTTTTTATTTATCTATTTAGTAGCCAGTGGCATAAGGAAATCCAAAGCAACCTGTTCCTTCCAGTTTAAAGGATCCTTTTTTCAATGAATAGGTGGAATATTTTTGTTTGCCTCAGATGAGCTCAATGGGCCTTGAACAGTGACGGCGAACCTTTTTGGCATCGAGTGCCAAAAAGGGAGCGTGCACGCACTCGCCTCACAGCAACAAGGAACCATGCGTGCCCAACAATCAGCCAGTCGGCGTGCATGCTCTTCGGGTTTCTGGCACTGCCACACGTATGAAGACCAGCTCAACATCACGCGTGCATGTGCGCCAGAAACCCAGGAGAGGAACGCCACACGTGCCAGGTGACATGGCTCCACATGCCACTTCTGGCACGCGTGCCATAGGTTCGCCATCATGGGCCAAGAAGCTTGAAGATCCATTACAGGCAGTCCTCCACCTCCCAACATTCATTTAACAACCGCTCAAAGTTACGAGAGTACTGAAAAAAATGACTCATGACCACTTTTCACCCCTACAACCGTTGCCGCATCCCCATGGTCACGTGATCAAAACTTGGGTGCTTGGAAACAGGTTTGTATTTATGATGGGTGCAGCGTCCCAGGGTCAGGTGGCCACCGCAATTTTCTGACAAACGGTGTCAACGGGTAAGCCAGGTTCCTACTTTACGATGATGTTACTCACTTAATGACAGCAATGATTCGCTTAACAGCTGTGGCAAGAAAGGTCACAAAATGGGGCAAACCACTCATGTAACTACTGTCCCGCTTTGCCACAGAGGTTTTGGGCTCAGTTGGGGTCATAATTGAGGACTGCCTGTACTGTAAAGCAGGGGTCCCCAACCCCCAGGCCGCGTACCAGTGCCGGTCCATAGGTTGATAGGAACCTGGCCGCAGTGAGTGCCGCAACTCGTAGAAACAGCCGGAGAGGAGGAGGAGGGAGCAGCCCCCTGGGTAGACGTGCACCGGGGGCGGGAGAGCGCAGGCGCGGCTGCTCGCGCTGTTGGGGGCCCGAGAGGGGCGAGTGAGCCAACTCACCCCCCCGCGCATGCATGTATCACCTGTTCCCCCTCCCCTCCGCTCCCCCTCTACGCCGGCCGAGCCAGGGCCACCAGTCCACAGAATTTTTTTAACATGAAACCTGTCCCTGATGCCAAAAAGGTTGGGGACCCCTGCTGTAAAGCATGTGTAATGTGGTAGACCACCATCAGAAGGCTTGGTTACCATTTAGAAAAGCAATACCTACTGTTCAGGGGGTGTCAAACTCAATTTCATTGAGGGCAGCATCAGGGTGGTGTTTTGACTTCGAGGGTGTGGCCAGGGGGCGTGGCCAGCTTGATATTACTTATTTTATCCAAGCACCCTCCCGAGGTCCGTTTTCCCTGGCAGAGGATTGCAGGAAGCCCTCGCTTCCTGCATCACCCGCACCATGGATCAGTCCTTTGCTGTTTCTGGGGGGGCCACGGGCCAAATCTAAGCACCATGCAGGCCAGATCTGGCCCACGGGCCTTAAGTTTGACACCTTTGCTCTAGTTGAACAGAGAAGTTATCTCCCACCATTATTAGTGGTGCTCATTTTATGGAAGGACTGCGGGTTCAATTTCCAATAAAAAAGAGCAATTGCCTTGCATTGCAAGCATGACATTTATGGAATATAATTTTGATATCCTCTTTAACTTCTAGGGCAATTGGGTCATAATAGGCAAAAAAAAATGAGTGAACCTCATTAATGTTATAAAGTCAACACGTCCACTTGCACATACGTCCAAAGTCCACGTTTTTATTTGTTGTTATGCACAACGAGTGTTTGTATGAACCTTATAAAGAAGTAGGACAGCTGGTTCTGGGGCAAGAATGTGGGATGGGACAACAGGAAACATTTCAAATCCCTGCTTAGTGAAAGGTCTTGAGCATCAACTGTTAGAGTGGTTGGGAGTTTTTTAGGCATATCCTGGACTAGACACCAAACCCACAAATACGTAGCCCAATCGCAAAAACAGGTGGCCACTCTTAAGGCCTGCGTTTTCCTTTCGAGCAATAAATTCCAGACATTTCCAGAAAAAGAAACTCAAGTTCCATGTAATGAAGGAGGGCATTTCGGCAGCCACTCCGTTCACGCAAGACAATATCAGGCTAAAGGCATAAAATAGCCTAAAATGGTAAAAAGCAACTTCCTGTGGTCTCTGAATATTGAAGCCAAACTTTAAGGACACGCAACAGTGACGGGCACTTTTCTGCTCCTCCCAATGTTTGTCTTTTATTTCCTGACCAGCACTTTTAGATAATGAAGAACATCGAGAGCTGCGACCCATCTACACACTTCTGGAAGAGTCCACATTTATTAGTAAAGGTAAAAGTTTCCCTTGCACTCTAGGGCGACGCTCATCTCCGTTTCACAGCCGAAGAGCCAGCGCTGTCCAAAGACGTCTCCGTGGTCATGTGGCCGGCATGACTTAAACTCTGAAGGTGCATGGGACACTGTTCCCTTCCCACCAAAGGTGGTCCCTATTTTTCTACTTGCATGTTTATGTGCTTTCAAATTGCTAGGTTGGCAGAAGCTGGGACAAGTAACGGGAGCTCACTCCGCTACACAGCGCTACAGATTCGAACCACCGAAAAATCGACCTTTCTGATTGACAAGCTCAGGGTCTTAGCCACTGAGCCACTATATTTATTAATGATAATTAATTAAATTATCATTATTAAATACCAACTTCCATCGACACAAACCATCTCTCAGGCCGTCCTCTTTGCAGTTGAAGAAATATCAGATAAAATCAAGAAATTGTGGTGCTCTTTCTGATCCATTCAAAGACTCCACATCTTGTGATGCATTTGCTATTTTTTTGTTGTTGTTGTTTAACTGGCACCCTCTGTGATCACACACACACACACATCTCTTGAGACCTGGACAACTTCTGATTTCCCCCCAGATTAACATAATCCAGGTTAAGCAATCAACAATCACCTAGTTGCAATCCCCAAACTCGCAACCTGCTAAAATGGGAAAGGTTGAAGTCTTACAACACGGCTTCCAGGTTCCATCTATACTAATGCATGCCAGTTTGTGCAGATCTGACTATACTGGTGAATACCTTTGGACAGGAGCCTTTTTAGATAACCAAGTTCCTCCATGTGACTCTTTAACAACACTATCAACCACAGAAACACGCATTCCACTCCAGCATCAAATTAGGTGAATCCAATGGGATTCATTCCAATCCCAACAACATTTGTGCTTATAGACAGAAATGCATTGGTATTTTGTTCTACCTACTTTATCAAAACTTTTTCCAAAACCTTCTCACTCACAAGGAAGCCGAGCTTCTAAAGCCTCAAGCCATTTTGGTCTCAACCCACTTTTCCTATCCTTGAAAACACTTGTATATTTCACACATCTGAGCATTAGTGAATAATGTCAGGGAGCCACTAACTGTCTGGGAATTTATGGATTCTTTTCCACCCTGAATCAGACAGCAAAACTTAAAATTCTACAATCTTGAGTTATTCAAAAATAATAAACACCATTTCTCAAAACATCTTTCTCTTGCCTGATAAATGAGTGTAATAATCTGTTTTTTTTTTACATTTCTAAGTGGGCTTCTTTTAATTTCGAAGGGTATTCAAATTCAAAAATCTGGACAAAGCAGTATCCTTACACAAGGGGTTCTCTTTTTTTATTTCAAGTACTTTTTCGCATTGTAAAAAAAATACTTTAACTCGTGTGCATTGATAACGTAAGATCAACCATAATAAAAGTGAATTTTTAAAATGTATAGTAGAACTAAATCTAACTTTCATGTACTTCATGATTTCTTCAAGTACTTTCATGTACTTACTTCATGATTTTCCTGGTGCTGTAAATTCAATGTTCAGGCCAGAGGTGTTCACATCATTTGACAAACTTTTAACAGGAAACCCCGCTTTTTAAAAATCAGCATCTTTCATTTCCCAAGGTGGGGTTTAATTTCAAACCATGATGTTATTTTACAAGAATATGTAAAAACACCAACTATATTTTCATAACAGTTTTCTCCACAGGACAAGGAAAAACTATTGTAATGTCAAAGTTTTGCAGTTCAGGACAATCAAAAGCTTTCACATAATTCATAAAGTACACTAGTTCTTTTAAAATACAAAAAAGGAAGAGGAGGGAGTTTAAAACTTTGAAACAAAACTTTGTAAATTTACATATTCCCAGGTTAAATGCAAACTATTAGGGTTTTTTTCCCCAGAAACATATATTTTATTTTGTAACCATCCAGTTTTCCATTTCCAAACAACACTCTTCAAGTTGGCTGAATCAGCTACAGAGATTTGAGATACCCTACAAGCTGAAAAACGGGACTGCTGAATCGCACGGTTGTTTAATGCCCCTAATTTAATTCCTGTTGCATAATTAGCTCCATATAGAGGAATGGAAACCCAATTAAGGACACTTAGTTTTCTTGCCACATAAATTAAGGTATATCGAGAAATTTGTGTAAGCAAGCGATAGCAGCCAGACCCATATTCTATACCAAATGACATGTATTTTTTAAAAATACATATGGTTGACATCACTTGTATAATAGCCATACTTTCACCCTCCTCCCCCCCCCCTTGGTTTTAATTAAGAATGTATGGTTTCATTTTTTAATTATTATTTTCCCTCCCACTGTGGCACAAAGGAATATGACAGAGCATTGAGGACTGAATCCAAGTTTCAGGATCCATTTTTATTTGTGGTTTTTGCTCTTGAGAAATATGGTCAGTATTCCTTCTTTCCCTTAAATTTATTAAGTGCATTTGTGACCAATTAAACCTCAAACAACCTGCAGCAGATGAGACAAGCAATCTGAAAGTGTAAATTTAAACAATTCCAGTGTTGAAGAGGGGAATATCTGCCAACTGTTAAACATTTAATGTCACTGCCTTTGCGGCGGAGGGGGGGAAGGAGTTAAAATTCATTTTTGTAAATAATATCCAGTCAAATGGCATGTAATACATATACAAATGTCCAACCAGACTAATGAATTTTACTCAACCTCCAAGAAACCTTTTTAGAGCTACAGAATTTTCTCCTTTCCTCCCAATCCTTTACTATAAATTCCCTCAAAAAAATATTTTTTTTAAAAAAATGGGAAAACACAAAAGTTCTTCCACAGTGTGTGATTAAAGTTCCTTTCTTCTTCAAAAGCTTCACATCTCCAAAATAACCAGTGGAAATTCCTGCTACTGTTAAAGCAGCCATTGACGCATCATATTATCTGATATTATTATCAAAGCTAATTATTCTACCACCCAGTAGAATTGAAATATTCACATTTAAAGATCTGTCCGGTTAGTATGCATCACCTTAAATGAATGGCCTTATCTTGAATTTAAATAATATTGTAAAAGTTTCAACTCAACATTTTTCTAGGACTAAGATCTTGGCTCCATAAAACAAAACTGAACAAGCAAGTTTTAAAAGTTGAAAAATAGATTTAAAATGAAGAAGATGAAAACTAACTCGCACTATTGCATTTCTATATTGGCTGTTTGGAGCTTTTCACCACAAAGAAATCCAATTTCTGGTTTCTCAAAGTTATGAAAAAGGTTTCTCAACCATCCCAAACTCAAATAGAGACACCACAGATGCAGTCAAGAAAATCCAGCGACATAAGCTGTCACATCCACGAAATGTAACTATAACACGGTTAAGTGTGCAAAAAAGCCAACAGTCAAGTAAATGGGTTGTTGAAGGCCTCCCCATGAAAAAGATACACCTCGTTTGCGCCCCTAAAAATGAAATAGAACTTAACTTCTGCTTGCTTTGGATTTGTAAATACTATCAGTATGTGCAGAATTAGCACCAGCTGTTCAAAAACAAGTCCTTTTTTCCTTTAAAACATACAGATACTTTTGTTTTTTGCTGATAAATTCTTCTCTCAAATCATTCTCAAGAGAAGGATGATCTTTAAATTTACGCAAGAGAAGCTCACAAGCAATTTAAAACAGAAATGCTTTTAAGAGGGTTTGGGACAGGGGTCTTCAAAGAGTGTGTCACCTGGAAGAAGAGGGAGTCCTGGAAGTCTTGATCCTCCTCAAAAGTGGTCGCAACATTAAAAACAAAACAAAACACCACTATACCCTACTTTCGCCTGGTCTGTTGCGATTTAATCAGCCCAATGAAATTATGAATTGTCTTTATATAGAGAGGCTGCACGTACTGGGTGTGAAGGGCTCTTACTACCAAGTCTGAAAAGTCTTCTTATCCTGACCGGAGGCAACTCTTCACAATTTAACAGTAAGAGAGTTGGGAGGGACCTTGGAGGTCATCTAGTCCAACCAAGCCACACCGTGTGCTTCCAAGCATTAAGGAAAAAAAATTGCTAAGAGGGAAGGGGGGGGCTGAATTACCCTATTTTTCCCCCAAACTGACCACCTTTA
>JAPKID020006054.1:0-10827 GCA_026931265.2 Tropidonophis doriae | reverse complement strand
CCGCTCCGTTTCTGACTGCCGCCTGCGTATACTCGGCGTATAAGACGACCCCCGATTTTTGGTTGCCTTTTTGGGGTCTCAAAAGTCGTCTTATATGCCGGAATATACGATAGTTTGTTGGCCACATCTTACATATGCCTAAAGACCAACATCCAAAAAGTGTACTATGTTGGATACCTCCTGGAAGAAAAAGGAAACAAAGCCAGACTCGGAAAACTTGGTGCCAAACACTTAAGGAAGATCTTAAACTTATTAATGTCTAGTGGGACAGAGCCGAAGATGCTGCAAACAATCAAAACCAATGGAAGTCCATTGCTGCCCATTGTGCTCTGCACAGAATCTAATGAGGATGATATCATTTTTAACTTTGTTGTGCACAGAGTCACTTGCCTATGAGATGGGGGCAATGTAAATATGACAAAATAAATAACTAAATAATATCCCACACATATTTATTACTGGTTGTATTAGCAGCCGTATTGGCTCCCCAAATATGTTAGAAAATTTCTGAATACAGTTATTCTTTTCAAGAGGATAAACAATTTTCAATTGCCCATGTTTAAGCTTTCTGCTTTTGACTAGATTTGTTTGCACGCTGCACTAAAATGTCATGTAAACCTGTGTTGACTTAGCAGTTGAGTTATCTTCGCTATACAGATTTGTAAACTATACTTTATAGCTGTGTTGTACAAACCCTGCCAAATACAGTTTCTTGTATTTAAATTTTAGGCAAAACCTAAGCCAAATCTAAGTAAATGTAAGGTAAAATTTGAATTGTTAGCAAAATTGTGTCTGTTTTTATTATTTGTTTTCATGTATTTATTTAATAAAAATAACAGAGAGAAACAATAACAAAAGGAAAAGAGGAAAAAAGATATAGTTACAAGAAAAATGTATATACATAAGATCTTCTCATGTACTGTATATATCTTGATATATAGTACATGATATGTGTTTTACAAAACACTTAAAAGATCCATATTTCAATTGTACACTCATGATTAGAAAAGTTAAAAATTGTTCACAATTGATGACAATCAAATGATTTTTTGCAAGAAAAGATATAATGATGAAAGTAATTAAACTCAATTGAATATTTGTTTCTATATTTTTTCTTTGTTTAGGAATTGAAGGTTCTTTAATTAAAAATTTGCAATAATATTTTGAGGATTGTCTGCTGTATTTATATGGCTCTCTCTTTGTGGTTAATAAAAATGTTTCTAATCTATATTTTCATCATAGCAGTAACAATGAAAATACCTTTTTATCTAAAATCAAATCAAGGACCTATAAAGAAATTTCAGAAACACATATCATATTAGTATCCCAAAAAGAATGCCTTATGTTTCAAGAACAAATATTTTGATGACAAAAAAATCCCAGCCAACTAAAAAAAAAAACCTGTTTCTCAAACATCTCATCAACAAAAATAAACAGACTTTTAAATTAGCAAAGATTACTGTGTCAGAGATTTTCCTCTTAGAAAAATTGCTTATCCACAACTCTAGATGGCAACATTGCACTTGCTGTGTTCCTAAGAAAAATTATTACAGCCAGCCCTCACATATCCTCTTTATGAACATTTTATGTGCCACAGATCTATAGCTTCTTATTATAAGTGTAATGAAGCAGACGTTATTGAAGCATTTTATTGATTGCTCAGATCACAAGTTTACTGTCACACTGAATTGGCACCTTAGATGCTGAAGCAAACTGCTGACACCTTTTTTAAAAAGTGACAACTACATCTATTTCATGACCAGAAATCCATTTTCATCTCTATCAAGACAAGAATGCAATTTTCACTTCATTTAACTGATGTTAGGCCTGCTCAAGGCATGACACTTTGGAAAAGACCCAAGTTTAAGGTTTTTAAAATACTTCTAATAACTAGAATACAGCTTGGTTGCATAGAAATATTCAGGTATTATTCACATCTATAAACAACTTAAGATTTTAAAAATATTTATGGGACCTGTGAAAAAAAATGAAAAATTAGAGGAATAAGTTTCTAAATAAATTTAGAGAAATATAATTTAAAATTTAATAAGAGCTTATGATGCTATACAATAAGTCTATTTTAAAAGCTTCTTCAATAGTAGATTCTTGTAGTCTATCTAGAGTTAAGGAATATATTAACTGTCTTCACATACTGTTTGCAGAAAAATCTCAATACTGCTAGCATTCAATAGCATGTTCATTTGAATCTGATTTTTTTTCCTTTAGGGGTTTTAACGCATTGCTTGAAATGAAAAGGTTTAAAAACTATAATCAGTTATAAACCTATTTCCTTATAATCTTTTTTCCTGTCAGTTTTAGCTTCCTTCTCCAATTATACTAAAGCAACTATTTACTAAAACTCTAAAATAGTGTAATGTAATGTGAATTTATAGGCAGCACTCAAAAAAATTTAATAGAAGATTTCAGCAGGAAGTAATTATTATGAAAAAAGTTATAGAATAAAGCAAATATTTATAATGTTAAATAACACATAATTTATAATTTAATGCTCTACACTGACACAGTCAGTATAATATCTTTATGTAAAGCTCATAGAAAAAATTGCCTACTTGGTAATCATATCCTTTAAAATAAAGGAAGTTATGAAGACTGTTCTGTATGCCTATCCAATATTACCAAAGTCGAATATCTAAATGCAGTAATTGCGAATAATAGCATGATTAAATGCCAATTAATGTAAAAATTAAATCTAGAGAAATAATTTATATGCAAATTAAAATTGCAATATTGATTGCTGTAATGCTTGTGAGACCATAGACAATGTCACTACTGTTAGGGAAAATGCAGCAAATCAAAATATTTTTCAATTAAGAAAGTTTGGGGTTATTAGATTCTTTAAAAAAAAAATAACCTAATACATTAATTCACATAAATTAGTCTATTTTTGTTTTCCTTCCTAAATGTTTTTTTTAATCATTCCCAATGATGTGCAAGTATGTAATATAAAATAGGAAGGACATAAACTTTAATAAAACTTTGAAAAAAAAACCCGAAGGAGACCCTATCTCCCATAATAAATACCTGTTTTGATCTGAAGAAGTGAAGCTATTTTTATCACTGATTAAAGGGGTACAAAATGGCAACAATAATATCTTTTACTGCATTCCTCTTTGTGTCTCCCTGCCCATACTGAGTATCTCCTTGAGTTTAGTAACAGACATAACTAATTCACTATGTTATTCTAAAGAACCACAAATGATTACAAACCAGTAATATCATTTAAAATGGTATTTCAATCTTCTCTGTGGCCTCTGTTTAGCTATGCTGGAGTTCTGAATGACAGCTTCCCTGCTTGAAGCACAGGGAACACACAGCCTTCCTCATTCACTGACAGTACCGTGGCCTTTTCACACGTTCCTTCCACAGCAGTGTTTGTCCCCAAACACTGGGCTCAGCACAATAGCATTCCTGTTCAACACCCCCACCAACAGCACAACTACATATCAAGAATGCTAATGAGATAGGACAAGCCCTTCACTGGAAGTGTTAACTGCTTTCATGTTTATGCTTTTTCCACACTTACTAATGGACTTTAATATTCCTGCCATAGTGTTGGATAATTTTGTTGTGTAGGAATCTGTTTCTGCAGAAAATGCATTAGATATATTTTGTTAAAGGTGCTAGGTGTGTTGTAAAGACTGTAGTTAAATAAAAACAACACTTGTTATCTTATCTCTAATATAAATCAGATGCACAAATAAAAAAAGAAACAGCTTTCTATTTTAGCAATTCAAGAAGACACATATTATTCCCAGAAATCTTGATAGTCTTAAAGTTCTTTTCCTCCAAATCAAGTACCTCAGTCAGTTTCTCACAGTCTTACTTCATGTGGTTACTAAAATATAAAATATGTATAAAATGACTGTGTTTAAAACAAGGGGAGGAGAATGACTATCTTCTAGTGCTCTCAGAGAATGACATATAACCTTCCCAACAAAAATTCCCAACCAATTTCCTTCTTTCAATTAATCCACTGTATTTCAGTAAATACAGTGAATAAGCACTCAAGATTCTGTGTCCTTTTTGAGTTGTTTGAGAACTGAATGTTTTTATTTCATTCAGTTCTCTACACTAAAAGGGTAAGATTCAATAAGTTTCAAACCGAAATATTATTGTTGGCAGATAGACCTCTAGGAAAAATCATATATATTGTGTCATGGTTGTATTTTGAACATGTTAATATAGATTGACTAAGATATTAGAGGAAACATTTTAATGTGACCATCAGTTGGTATATTATTTTTGAATATTTTATCTGCAATCAAAAACCCTATCAAAAAATAAGTACAGATAATAAAAGAACTCTTTAATATTTTAATACTTCTGGCTTTTTAATTAAGATAGACACAATTACAATATAAGATAATATAAAATAGGGACAGGTGCAGGTAAGTAAAATCTTCAGCTGAGAAACAGGCACATTTTGCTGTTGTAACATCATAGCAGCTGTATGTCATACAACATCCCCCTGAAACAATTTGCCTATTAAAGTTTTGTGATTTCACATGTTAGTTCAGTAAAGATGAGGAAAATATACCACATATGTGCTGATGAGATGCTTCTGACATATGCCAACATGGCCTCATTCCTATTCAAGAGGAGTGACTGATTTGAACATTCACAACATCTTCTGGCAAGAACACAGTTGTGATGAGGATAATAGGACAGCCCGTGAGCTGCAGGATGCACCATGTTTGTGCCATGTTTGGATTCTTACATTCACAAGCAAAATATGGGCTATTGATATATGGCAGACCGTATCTGCAGACTGCACTTTTTAATATTAATACATGCTGACAGTGGTTTGTAGTCCAACCACACTTGCAACAGCACAAACCCCACCCTGTGGGAACAAAAAAATTGCTGATTTCTTTTATGGTCCTTTAGCATATGTGTGAGAAGATCCCATAATTTTCAGAATTATAAACTACTTTAGATGGGAGAAAGTAACTGTAAGTATATCAGAATGCAGCTAATGTTTTGGAGGATCAGAGCTCATTTGCTGGTTATTGTTTAAATATAAAAAAGGGAGATAAGGAAAAGCAGGAGAAGTTATAGTTCAAAGTGTAATTAATAAACATAAGTATAACGATGCCAAATTTCTATCATTTTAGTTTTAAAGGTGGAAATATGTAACTACACAGGTCTTTTATGTTTGAAAGCCACTTTAGCAGTGGGAGACTATGAATTCTAGCCCTACTTTAGGCGTGCAAGCCAGCAGTGTGGGTTTGGACTACTCAATGTCTCTTCCCTATCTACTTCACAGGGTTGTTGTTTTTGTGGATAAAAAGAGGGGGGAAGATTATGTATGTGACCCTTGTTTATTAAGATCAAGTTAAGATATAAATCTAATAAGAAATGTATTCATTTACTATTATTAAACCTATCAAATATGACTAAAATAAAAATTAATGCATAGTCCTTTGACCATATGCTCCTCTTTCCATTCAAAAACATTCCATGTTTTCCATTCTCCTATATAAATATTATCCCACTTTTAAAATGCTTTCCATATATCAATATGAAAATTATTTGATGTAAGCAAAGATATAAAATACATGAAAATTGGTATTATGCTGTAGAATTATGTTTGAATATATTTATGAATATAAACAGTGAAAATAATAGCAAATACCATTTGTTCACTATTAACTTTACTAATAATAATAGTAATTAAACATTGAATTGCATTAGAGACATATCTTATTTTAGGAAACACAGTCTTTACTGGAACATTCATATACCCTCCTTCATGTTTGCATCAAAAAACCTTTTAACTGGTAAAAAATGGTTTTAAAGATAAGGAACCATTTTTGTTCTGTTTTGTTTTAATTCACAGTTTTAAAAGCCAGCATTGTGAAACCAAATAGTTGTGATATACTCATATATTCCCTATCTTTGATTACTAGCTAAGATCACTATTAGTTCAACAACAAAATAATTTATTCCAAAGTAAATGCTCATTTCTCTTTATGGATCTAAACAGCAGGAGGTGCTGTATAAAAAGCATATACCTTCTTTCGCCTGTTTCCCTTGTTCACCCATCCCTTATGAAGACTGAGAGCAAGCTTAAATCATGTTTAGTGCATGGCCTGAAATCTACTGTAAATTTCATTTTAAGTTGCAATGTTTATTTCAGACCAGTTTCCCTGCCTTGCATTTTCAAATATCTTCTAAAATATAAAATTACATGGTTACACAACACACACACACACACACACACACACACACACGTTCCATGATAAGGTTAGCATTACCAAAAAGGCATGCATGCTTCTCAGTTCTGCTTCATTACAGAGAAAGACTTTGAAATATGTGCCTAACTGTTAAGAAACATAGACATTCACTATAGCTAAAATGCTGATTAACTACATTGATGAGTTTTTTTGTCTACAGTAACATGGAAATAAATACTTCCTGTCATATATATAAATTAAATGAATTATCTATCCCTAACAAGTCTATCATGACTGACTTGCAAATCACTTCCCTTCAGAGCAAACTATTAAAAGAGAAAAAAGTTATGTTTACATGCATATTTTTTTAAAAAAATGTGGAGTATATTTCAGGTCTAGTTAACATTAACTCCTAGAAAAATATATTTCATAATTTATATAAATATAAATTATGAAAAAGTACATGTATTCATCTATAAGTTATCTTAAGCAGAAGTAGTAGAAATTATTTCCACAGTTTGTCTGCTAGTACACAGTGTGTAGCACTCAAATATTAGCTGTATAATTCCTTATACAGAAAGATATACAGTTCAATTACTTATAAAATACACAATATATTGTACAGCTTGTCACATTTCCCTATCAAAAAGTGCCACAGCTTTCTACAAGCAACATAATTAATAATGGAAAAGTAAAATGAAACTAGGATAACTCACCTGATCACAGTAGTTTTTGGCAGATTTTAATCGCTGGTACAAGGCCAACAATACTCCTTGGATATATATCTTGGCTCCAGTGGGGCTAAAGCCTTCTCCTTTAGAAACCCAAAGAGGTCCCAATAAAGGTGTGATGGAATTTTGCAGACATTTCTCAAGAATAGGAACTGCACAGAGAAAAAGAAATGGAGGGAGAGATTTTTTTTTTCATCCAGCTAAAACACATAATCTGAATGGTGTCTTCCAGACCAGAACTGTTAACATATATTATTTTTATCTGCTTGGGGTTGTCTTACAAAACAGAACCTGCATTTCTGGTGACCACTATGAAGGATATGTTTATATTGAGACATTCCCCCCCACAAGTATGTAAGACTCATAAGCCTTGTGCGCACACCTGAATAGTTTTGAAGTGTGTCTAACTAGCTGCACAGAGTGTCATGGTGTGCACTGATTGCCTTATCTTCTCATTTATCACAGATGAGTTGGAACCAACCTTGCTGAAATCTACTTACTGGCATTGTCCTGATAAAATTGCTAAATCCATGTTGTTTCGATGTATAGTTTTCTGTCAAGGAGTATATATGTTTAGAGCTTGAAAATGTTGCAAAGCTGATCATTATTAAAATACAGTAAATGTAAGGATTGTTTTTAAGGCCTATTTTTTTAAGAAAATACTTAAAAATAAAAAAGAATAAAATCTATTTACTATCGTTCCTGGGTTAAGGGTTAAGTGAAGAAGAAAATGAGATCATGTAAATAATAATGACGCTGAGTAAGACAACCTACTTTTCATTTTTTGTCATGCCTTGTCACCAGAAGTCAAATACATTCAGTATATGTTTTTTTCTAAATTATATGGAAAGATTTCTGTAAGTAGCTATAACATTTATTTTATAAAGACTACATGTAAAGTACAAAAAGGTCACATGTTTGATGACATAATTTGTTCATTTTCTTTTTGTTGAGTCCTCGTGACTCCTTGCATTTGAATACTACAGCAGCCGCGCCCTGATTGGCTAAGGCGCGGCTGCCTGAAGCTATTGAGTCAGCCTTCCTGGCATCCGGCCAGGAAGGTATTTAAGCAAGCCGGCCAGCGCGCGCTTTTCGAATTGCTGTCGGCGGAGCTGCATGTTACTACAATAAAGAATGCTGTAAACTACTCCCGAGTCGCGTGGTCATTGAGAATCTTACACTTACCATTGGGTAATATTGAGACTAAATTAACATCCACTTCTCTAATTTCATTTCACATATTAGACGACTGCTATCAAGTGTCCCCTTAGTCTTCTCTTCTTTAGGTAAACATGGCCAGTTATTTTATCTGTACCTCACAAGATTTAGTCTCAAAACATGTCAACATTGTTTTTCTCTGCACTTTTTCCATTTTTTTGGTATTCTAAAACTAAACACGGTATTCCACAGGTTGTCTGCATAAAAGATCAGAATTATCACTTCTCATGATCTATCTTTGGTAATGCAGATAAAGATTTCATTGTAGCCTCATGCATAATATATAGTGTATCAGAAACCCAAGAGCTAGGTGCCATTTGTCTTATGCACCAGCCTTTTTCATACCTAATGGCAGGACCCTACATTCCTCACCATTGAGCTGCATTTTGTCAGAAAAGACCTAGAGTTCAAATTATGTTCAATAACATTTTGTTCACAAATGTCTGGCTGAAAACTGCCATTGAAATTTTCTACAATGCCCTGGATGCAGCATCTCTCATTTAAACCAATTTTTATGTTTTCTTAAGCTTCTATCTAATAAAACTATTATCTCCAGAATATGCAGCACAGAAGACGTTTAAGTCAAGATTCCAGAATCTAATGGTATGTGAGGTCTAATGCCCAGCAATGGATAATTCATCTGCCAAAGCTCTCTACATGGGGCTCCCCTTGAAGAGCACCCGGAGGCTTCAACTGGTCCAGAATGCGGCCGCACTGGTAATTATGGGGGCAACGTGACGCTCCCATGTAACACCCCTCCTGCGCGAGCTGCACTGGCTTTCGGTGGTTTTCCAGGTGCGATTCAAGGTGTTGGATAGCATATTTAAAGCGCTCCATGGCTTAGGATCAGGGTACCTATGAGATCGCTTTCTGCCACCGAGAGCCTCCCATCGGCCCATATGCTCCCATAGAGAGGGACTCCTCATGGTGCTGTCGGCTAGACAATGTCGACTGGCGACACCCAGGGGGAGAGCCTTCTGTGTGGGAGCACCTGCCTTCTGGAACGAATTGCCCCCGGAATTAAGAACTATCCCTGACTTACGCACCTTCCGCCGCAGTCTCAAAACCTTTCTCTTTCAATAAGCCAGGCTGGCATAAACTATGATTTTTAAAATCATAAAAAGTTTGAAACCCACCACTGATGGGGAGGGTGAAAAATGGACTACCGGGCCCACCAGAAGTCGGAAAACCGGCTGTTTCCGGCCTCTGGGCATGCAGGGGAAGCTGTTTTCATCCTCCCCAGGCTCCAAGAAAGCTGCATGATCATGCACGGGGCAGTGGGGGTGGGTGGATCACACACACATGCGCAAGGGGAACAGCACAGGGGGTATTCAATTATGAAATGGGCATGCCTGAGCAATAGCGCACACATGCGTGCTTTTTGCATCTAAGGCTAAAAAGGTTCACCATCACTGATATATAGGAACCTTGCCAGTGCCTTTTGAGAAAGATCAAAATTCAGATACTTGGCAATTGAGTCATATTTATGAGGTTGCAGTGTCTTGGGGTCATGTGATCACTTTTTACCACGTCTGACAAGCAAAGTCACTTAGCCATGTTACTAACTTAACTCAATGGCGGATTAAGGCTCACGGGTGCTCTAAGGACTGACAAATCTTGGTTCTCCTTCCTTCGTGCATACAAATCTTCATTGGTTTTTTCTTTCTTTCTCAACTTTGTAGTGCCCCTTGAGCTTGGTGCCCTAAGCATGTGCTTAGTCTGCTTAATGGTTAATACACCACTGATGTGATGTAACTGCAGTGATTCACTTAACAATTGTGGCAAAAAGACTGTAAAAAGGGACAAAATCCACGTAACAATTGTCCTACCTAGCAACAGAAAATTGGAGCACTGTTGTGGTTTGTTGAGGACTACCCGTAGGCTGTACAAATAGGTGCATATTGCATTTTTGCCTGCCATGTGTTTATTTGGATGATTTAGATTCCACCTTTAATGAGCTGCTAAGATTACCACATTTTCTCATGAAATTTATTTCCCCTCCCAGCACATGTCTTTTGTTGGCTGATACTGCATGAGTCTTGGCCAAAATGTGTTTCTCCATTGAAATCTAAGGGATGGAAGCAGGGTGATCTTTAGCTCCTAGGAGCAGGAAGGATGATGATCAGTGGTGATCCTTGGCCTGGCCAGGAACTAAGTTCCAAGTCAGTTTCCCTTTAGAAATTAAATGTAAACCATATATAATTTGTGGGTATGTAAATGAGAAATATAGGAGCCTTATGCTGTTGCATCAGGTGGTCTAAGTGCCAGGTTTATTCAATTCTTCGTCTGATAAACACCAGACAGTAGTTTATTCCTGGTAACAGCATTCTGGAAGTTGAAATCCACACAACTTCAAAAAATAGAAAAATACAGGTTTAGGGCAGTTTAATATAAGGTAAGTCCTTTTTCTTGGCAAAAATATGGAAGTGACTTGTCATTGTTGTCTTTTAGGGGTTTTCAATCTTGTCTAAATTTGGGAAATTAATGGAATTATCTTAATAGATGTTGATTAAAACAGCATCCTTTAAAGCTATAGTCAGAATGGACTTTGTTGAGAAGCTTTGAAATTCCTACACTGTACTTTTTTAAAAGGAGCAAAACATACTGTCAGGTCTGCCTCTAATGATAACCAAGAAAGAATCCACTCAACTCCATTTGTAAGAATTAAGAGTACTTTTACT
>JAPKID020006053.1:0-10828 GCA_026931265.2 Tropidonophis doriae | reverse complement strand
CAATCAGGGAGTTGGACTAGAATACCTCCAAGGTCTCTTCCAATGCTATTATTCTGTTCTGTTATCTTTTTAACTTCTACAAATTTTGTGGATTTGCAAACTTGCTGACAGTTCCATCCAGGTGAATATAATACCATTTTAGGTCCCTAAAGAACAGGCCTCACAGTCTGGACATTGTAAACAAAGAGAAATATTCTTAGCTTTCCCACATAATTACAGTGTGGATCCACTGAGAGATAGAATGATTATTAATCCAGTTTATTATGTCCCTACCTAGCCATCACAAGCCATTAAACCAACGTTGAAAAATATGAGCACAATGAGGTACAACCTGAGTTAATTACTGACCTATTCTGAAATAAACAATGCTAGGAAATCTGTATGCTTTAAAGATCCACACATCATACTGTCCACTTGAACTGGTACATAGCAGACGGCAAATGTTATATGAGATCAAAGGTCCATGTTGTCTAACATATTTTTATGATATTCCCCAGCGAAGTGCTCCAGCAAACCCCACAATTAGCCAGGCATAATGCCAGTAGACATTCTGTACTGTATGCAACATCTGTTAACCAGAGGTGTCGAGCTTTGGAACATAGGAAACTTGTTTAAGCTGTGTAAAGAGGTAATTGCATTTGTTAATTTGGGAAACCCAACTGCCTAAAGCTGTTGCTGGTTGACTCAGGTTCTAGGGCATGCAGGGTCAAGTGAATATTTCTTTTTACCATTATTTTATGTCTTGGTGCACATTCATATGACTTTAACTGCTCTTTTCAGTTAAAGTTAAATTTTGGCTATTAATCATCAGCTAATGTTTTATAATAAGCAGAATTACAGCCATGCATTGTCCCTGTAGTGGGGACTACAATTTGTATCATCCCCAACAAATTGGTTGGAGGGTGAAGAAAACTGGTGTCAAGATATGGAGTTTGGATATCTGAATCAAATTGCATTAGACTCTTGAAATGATCTCAAACCAATTAAAACCTCCCAGATCCACAGGTGTTTTAAACAGGGATAAAAGCAGTGGTGACAAAATGTCTGCCACCTTCCAAAGAATTGTAGTTTGGGGTGGGTATTCTCCTTAGCTTCTTTTAATTTTAGTGACATTTTGGTTTACCGGCATTTGCTCATCCTGGTTCCTAACTGCACCCCAAAACTACATTATGCTACTCTGATTTATTTGGTAGGGAACCACAGGAGATACATCAATCTTTCCTAGGTAGTCCTGGATTATATCTTTCTGTGGGAATCTCAGTATTTCCTCTGAAATATCATGGCGTTTTGCAATTACATCATGACTTTAATGGAGCTCCAGGATTAAAATGGAGAATAAATGCTACAGTATTTTTTAACAAGGTTACCTATCCAGGGCAAGGTTCTGTTCACTACCTCTACTACTCTTTTTTAATCTCCAATCTGGAATTCATAAGATTTTTTTGAATAGGCTGTGATATAATGCAGTTAACAAGTCTGCTTGTAAGTAAACAGTGGTGTAGTTTCCTCCTTGAAGTTGTAGCACCTGGTCTTGGTCCCATAAGAAAGAATGCAGGTTCAGTCTTGCCATCTCCACATAAAGGTGGAATTCTTGCTTGAAACTATGATTAACAGTTATCCATCAATGTTAATATTATTGAGCAAGATAGACCTCATCTAAGGCACCTTCAATTTCTGCCAGTCCTGATGATTTGCTATAATACAGTAAAGGGATATAATTATATCTACCACTTCCTGTACAGAGTGATGTGCTAAATATATATATGAGATCCTGTTTTAACACTAGTCTACTTTTAAGCTTTGGTGAGAAAGGGGGAAAGTTGGCTTGGATTCCATTTGCAATCACACTTTGCCATCACCTCCCTCTCCCTGCCCCCAAATTAACCAGGATCTGTAGATATTTAAAAAGTAAGATTCAGGATGTAGAATGTATAAATAAAATAAAATAACTAGCACAAAACTAGCACTGAATATTCCATCCTATTTGACTTTAATAACAGTATATTTCAGAGGTCTCATTCTCATGGCCTGCAGACCAATTGCGGCCCGCAGGACGGTATCTTGTGGCCCCCACTGTGATATGAAAGTATAATATTAGTATTAATATTAGTATTACTATTCATATAAGGAATCCCTTATGCAGCGTAGCCTCACCCAGCCTCTGCCTCCAGCGGCCCCCAGGTAAATTTAGTTTGAGACCCCTGCTATATTTCCTTTGTATACTCTTTCTATT
Organism: Tropidonophis doriae; assembly: GCA_026931265.2. Classification (NCBI taxonomy): domain Eukaryota; kingdom Metazoa; phylum Chordata; class Lepidosauria; order Squamata; family Natricidae; genus Tropidonophis; species Tropidonophis doriae. Next base: position 8,595 of record JAPKID020006053.1, on the reverse strand, counting down.
TACCTATCATTTTCCTGAATCCTCATATATATATATTCTCATGCTTATTTTTGCATTTCCTTGCCTTTTCAAGTATAACTGATAGATATATCTGCCATTTACTGCTTTTACCCATCTTCATTATGTTCTTCTTCCCAGGCATAAATATACATAGATGTTTTATAATCATCATCATCATTATCATCTTTATTGTCATCGTACTAAAATTACAGTGAAATTGGTTTTAACTTCACTGGTGAAAAATTATAACGGAAACAAAAAAAGAGAAAAGGAAAAAAAAAATTAGCATGGTGCATTTGCGGTTGAATTTAAAAGTCTCACAGCCCAAGGATAGAAGCCTATGGGACTTTATTTTAAAAAGCCCTGAAAATTTGCACAAATAAAAGGACAGAATACAGAGGTTGGCTAACTCTCTCATATTCCTCAAGTATACGATCTCGGAGACATATATTTATGAGTTTGGGGAAGAGGGTTAGGGGTAGGGTTCTTGGCTATGTAATGTAATAGATGACTTTCTCTCTAGCTCTTTATACAGAGGTGGTATTCAGCAGGTTCTAACCAGTTCTGGAGAACTAGTAGCAGAAATTTTGAGTAGTTCGGAGAACCGGTAAATACCACCTCTGACTGGCCCCACTGCAGGGGTGGGTTCTGGCCACCATTACTACCAGTTTGATAGTAAAAATATTGTGTACAACATTGAAAAACAAATAAAAATTACATTTTTAAAATAAAAATTGTTCTGCGCATATGCAGAACAGAAAATCAAGATGGTGCCACCGATCATAGAAACAGTACGGTCACATGCCCGCAGGAGTTACTACCTATTCGGCTGAATTGGACTCAATAGGTAGAAACTCACTTCTGCCCCGCTCCCATCTATTCTCTGCCTTCCAAGTCCCAGCTAATCAAGAGGAAATGGGGATTTTGCAATAACCTTCCCCTGGAGTGGGGAGGGAATGAAGATTTTACAGTATCCCCTGCTATGCCCACCAAGCCATGCCATGCCCACCAAGCCACACTCACAGAACTGGTAGTAAAAAATTTTTGAATCCCACCACTGTCTTTATAGTTCTATTCAACATGCGAATAAGGAAATTGAGTTATTTAATTTACATTGTTCACTACAAGTTACTTGATCGAATTATCATGAATAGTGGCTATAGGTTTTGGAAGGTAATGAATCTACTTGTGTAAGACCAGACAAAAATTCCATGGAAAAATTCCAATCAAGTTCTGCAATTAGCCAACAAGAAATGTATGCTGCCCCTTTTTGGAGGGAAAGTATTACTTTCAAAACTGTCTTCATACAATATACTAAGCTACAACTAACACATTATTTTCAACCTAACATTTTGTGTCAGCCTAGCCTCTGTGATTGGTTAATGGTTCAATGAGTAATAAAAATGTAGAAAATTTGATTAAGTAAACCCTGGTTCAGTTAACTATGTATAGTGTGTTGGGCAAACACAGCTACAAAGTGGTAAAGTTTAACTTAGCAGTAAGTCTACTACTTTTGATTTAATCAACAGATATTAAAATGTAAAAAATATGGTTGGATGAATTAATGAGAACCTCAGAAATAGATGTCTAGTGGTGCATACCTATGATAGAAGCGGGATGATTTGCAAAGTTAGAAAAGTATGGTGAAGTACAATGCCACAAAGAAGAGTGGGTAATTCCCCACCCACCTACCCAAAGCACCAGAAGGCAAGATAAAAATCAATGGATGGAAACTAATCAAGGAGATAAACAACCTGGAATCAAGGAAAACTTCCTAACAGTGAGAACAATTAACCAGTGGAATAGCTTGCTTTCAGAAGTTGTGGGTGCTTCATCACTGGAAGTTTTAAAGAAGAAACTGAACAACTACTTGCCTGAAATGGTATGGGGTCTCAAGCTTGAGCAGGGGGTTGGACTAGAAGACTTCCAAGACCCATTCTAGCTCTATTCTGATTGATTAAAGATTTATTAAATCAATCATAGGAGGGGCAAATTGGAAAGAAGGGGCCCAAAGATAATTCTGATCTCCACACCTATTAGCTTTTTTGAACAAATTTGAATGAGACACTTTTGGATGCATCACTTAATGATTGCCTGGCTATTAATTAAGTTGATAATTTATCAATAATTGTCAAGACATGACATTATTGTTAGAGATTTATAATTAAATGATAATGGAACCTAAATACTTACATAAATTTGTTTTTTAATTTATTTATTGTATTTATATAACACTGGATTAAAAACTATTGGTAGTTTTTAACATAATCAGTAACAGGTACAATAAGAGAAAAAATAAAGTATAACCCAGTTGAAATAATGAAACTGAAACTATCTGACAATTCTTTCCCCCCACCCCCATGGCAACAACAAGACAACCAAATCAACTATTTGATTGTCTCCATCACCATTTGTGGTCCCCAGGCTCCCTGACAAAACCACTTTTGGGGGGCCTTTTGGAAAAGCAACAGAATGGGAACCAACCATACCTTGGACAGAATGATGCTCCAGAAAAGAGGTTACCACAGAGACCCTTCTTCATCATCCCACCAGATATGCATTTCTAATTGATGGGTCCCTAATATACCCAGTCTTTCTTCCCTGGTGAGCCAGGTGGATACACCTATGTATATATATGCAAACCAGCTTGCCAATTTCATTGCAAACATGGAAAGCCATGATTTAATACTTCAGCCTTCTCCAATCAGATGAATTCCATTTATGTTGGTTTATAAAACATGTAATGCTCTATCCACACTATTTTGATTGTGATAGCTAGGTTTAATTAAAACTGCAGTGAAATATATCCCACCTGAGTGGTCAAGCTATAAATACATCTTTTAATTTTGATAAAAATCACCTGGAATCCTGGGAACTAGGAACTTCAGAAATTTATGTTGATAAAGTAAAAATAGATATATTGATAAGATTTGTTTTACTGCTTTGTACATGGCACAAAGCAGAACTGGTTTTATTCAGTGTGAAAATTATACATGTGATATATATGAAAAGAAGAAAATTGCCTTACGATTTGGTGGTGTCATTTATAATAAATTTAAAAATAAAAATGGGGTAAAGCGAAAATGTTTATGGATGCAATTGTGTCATTTCAAGGTTACTCATTAAATAGACTTCTTCTCTGGCTGTTTGTAAAGTTGGAAATATTATGTGAAAGATGGAATATTTGGCAGTAATAAAGACCTTTGAAAACAACAACACAGCAAGTAGTCAAAGAACAGAAGGATGTGAAATATAGGACACTCAGTAGAATGTTTAAGCTAAAGGAAAGTGTAAGGGTATTTCCTCAGTGGGAAGAATATTGTTTTTAAAAATGTCCTTCCTTAAAAAATGATAAAAACTCCCTAAAACCTGAAATTATATTTACTGGCATAAGTGGTGTGCTTTTTATAGTATACACAGCGCATAAATCAACAGATACTGAAATGTGTTGAGTATTTGGGAACATCAGAAATTAGTAATACTTCTCTCAATTTCATTGGAGTAAGATATATTGAGAATTAGAGTGGGATTTACAGAATGGTTCAATATAGTTCTTCATTTTATTTAGAAGAAGTTTCTTCTGGTGACTTTTCTCCTCTTTGTCAGAAGTTACAAGCAGACTTTCTTGAAATTGTGACAAATGTTGACCACTGTTGGCAGACTTATTTTTCCATAAGACTGAATGGCAAAGCTAAATTGTGATGTATGGCTTCATCAGTTTCTAGGAATTTACTCCCTCTCAAATGATAAAAAGAACAGCAAGTATCTGCTCTTGGTTGTGGCCCAGTTTAGCAGACATCAGGCGATAAACAGATGGCGTTTCAATGGCCTCCTTCATATTGTTCAATAAGCAGCCACAGAAAATGCTGAATCAGAGGCAGTAGGCTTTAGTATAAATTGCTGGAGGACTCAGAAAGACTAGGAAATTACTACTTAACTTCTGATTAAGCCTTTCCCCTAAACGTCTGGTTAAAAACAAATATTTATAAATAGAAGCCTGGAGTTCGAACTATTAAAAATGTTTGGTTTGGTCTTACGGAGATCTTATGTTTGTATGAGACACTGGTGATCAAATTTGTGGCATCTGATTTTGTGCTGAGACATGTCCTCTTGCAACAGACACTGTTGCTCATTGCTCTGTTTATTAAAATCTGTTTGATTTCAATTCCTTCTGGCATATCTGCATTTAACATTTCATGCAGTTTTTTTTTCTTCTTCTTTTGTCTCTCATTTCTATTCACTCTTTCTGTTCTAGAAATCACCGTTCTTCCCATTTTCCATGAGGTTATTTGTGTATGCCAAAATACAACCATGCTGGCATAACACAGCGCTGCCTCTTTTGTACAAGTGTGCAGTGTTACAATATACTTTGGAAACAAATGGAAGTTACACTACAATAGCACAGTGCTCATTTTGTTGTTTACTCCTCTTGTGCTCCCCCCAACTCAGATATTTCCAACTGGAGTTATTGAAGCAATAGTCGGATGGCCTTACACCCCATCTTTTTCTATTCTGGCAAGTTCTCAAGGTGGCTGAATATTTAAAAAGGAACAAAAGGAATTAAAAATGTAAAAAGATAGATAAAATTAACATGAACATAGGCACAAAATTCACTTAATAATTATGGATTTGATGAAAATCTTGTGCCTTTAAGTTCCTAATTGCTAAAAGTAACATGTTTATTTTAAGGAATCTGTCTTCAGAATTCCTAGTCTTAATCCACACACAGACAATATGATGCTCTTCAAATGTTTGGACTCTCAGCTGCAATTTGCATGGCCAGCTGTAAGGACTTTGGAAGTTGTAATATGGAACATCTAGAAAATATCAAATTCCCTGCTCCTGCTCTAGTCTGCTGTGAAATGTTTTTGTATGTGGCATTGCTTTTAGGTCTTGATGATTCTAAGGCGCCCTGTTCTGCTTTTTTAAAAAATATTCTTTTAATTAAAGAAAGTGATGTTGCAAAAGAAAAAAAAACAGTCTCTAACATCATTATTACTTCCAAGAAAGCTTCTGGGGCCAAATAAGTTTCATATCAGATTATTGTAACACTTTCTACATGGGGCTGCTCCTGAAGAGCATTTGGAGCACTTCAAACAGCACAGAATTTGGTTGTGAGGGTTGTAAATGGTGCCAGATACATGGCACACCACTTCTGTGTGAGCTGCATTGGTTACCACTGGGTTTTGGGTGTAATTCAAGATGCTGGTTGCCACCTTTAAAGCCCTACATGGCTTGGGACCAGGTTACCTGAGGGATTGCTTTTTTTGCAAGAATTCCTACTTGTCCAATCCAATCTAGCGGAATGGGCATGCTGCAGATTCCATAAGCCAGAGTGTTGGCATGCAGTAGAAGGTGCTCTATGGAGCACCTTCCCTTTTGAGATTAGAATGGCTCCAATCCAGTTAACTTTTCATAAGGCTCTAAGAACCTGGCTACATTCTTAAGCCTGGATACTGAATGTGATAAGAATCTTGTTTCTGGCCCTTCTGGCCAAGTATTTTGGCTGCTCTGTATGCTTGTTTTGGATGTGGTGATTGTTTTGTATTATTTTAAAACATTTTTAGTGTTTTAATTGCATTACATTTCTTGAATTGTAAGCTGCCCACAGTCATTGACTGAAATGGAATAAGCTACAGAAATGGAATAAATATATACAGTAAGCCTTTAAAAATAAAGTAAAACTGGTAGATGATTCACTAGTTTTTCCACTTTTAAGTCAGTATTTGTGGTAGGCCATATTTACCTTAACAGCCATATTATGAATTTGCAAGCTTCCTTTAGCAATTATTTTGTGACAGCATCTCTTTATTTACTTCTTCAAAGCACAGGCTTATTTACAAAAATATTATTAGTAGGGAAGACTAAAGCAGAGATATCTCTGAGTCCTATAAAGAATGAATATTATTGCATGCATACATTCCCATCTTTGCTTTAGACTAAGCAATGTTACATAAAACATGGGGAAAGAGTGAACTATAGTAAGCAAAAGAAATGAAAGGCAGAAGACCAAAGAAATTTTACCTACATCTAGATTTATGGTTAAACCAGGTATTTAAAACAAGGAGATCTTTTCTTAAGACAGTGATCAAACAATCAAGTCTTATTTATTCCTGGGTCGTCAAATGGCCCAATAACTGTTTTATTGTCCTTTGGCTTGTTCCCCACATCCGTTTATCTAACCAAATAACTTTTTGTCCAAATTCATTTATTCAGAAGATTATGTAGTTTTGGTCCATTCATACTTTTTTCAGTATCATTTTCATTAGAGCAGTGATGGCGAACCTATGGCACGCGTGCAACAGGTGGCACACGGAACCATTTGGCAGGGCATGCGAGGTGTAGCCCTGTCAGCTGACCAGTGCGCACTCACCAGCTGATTCAGCCATTTTTAAAGGCTGTTTTCACCCTCCACAGGCTCCTATAAAGCCTCTGGAGCCTCGCGAGGGTGAAAAAAGCATGTAAAAAATGGGGGGAGCGCCTGTCATGTGTGCATGTGCACTGGGGGCACGCACATTGCATTATGGGTGCGGGATATCAGCACACGACCCCCCTGTGCACCACTCTTTATGGCATGTGAGCCTAAAAAGATTCGCCATCGCTGCATTAGAGTTTCATGTGCACCTACAATAGTCTAGATGATTCTTCTCAATTTCAGTCATAAAGTTTGGTTATTTCATTTTTTTATCACTTCATCTGTCTCACATCCTTTCTCTAAGTTTCAAAAACACCACTACTACTCATTCATGCATGCATATATGCATATATTTCTAAATATGGGCCTTTGAATATTTATCGCCAATGCCAATCATGATTTAGTCAACTGAGGCTTTCATAAAACTCTTGATTGAGTATTTGTAATGTCCAACTTTAGTTACTACTGTACATGCAGCATTCCATGCTAATTTTAGGGACATAAGAGCAGTGCATTTTGGCAAATTTAAATCAGTATTCCATTGTGCAACCAGATTTACCCAAACATGCTTATTCTATTCCATACAAGGTAGGCTAGTATGTTTAATCTAAGGACTACCATATGTGTCTTAATAGCATTATTACAGTCTTACAGTACATGCTTATTGTTCTCTATAAAAACTAAATATAATTTTGTTGGTATTGTTCCAAAGGAAGCCCAAGTCTGTTTACCAAATAGCAATTATACATAAAAACCTGGATAGTGATATTAAATCATCGATTTGCATTGGTTTCACAAAGATACAGCAGGCACCAAAACTGCTAAAAATGGAATGATGAATAATAACCTCTAATAATACTACCCTATTTCTCTGAAAATATTGCAACACAGCACCGCCATAAGGTAACCACGCTTGCCACCTCCTGCACCTCAAAAATAATAAGAGCTTCCTGAAAATAAGGCCAAGCGCTTATTACGAGGGTCAAAAGAAAATAAGACCCTGTCTTATTTTCAGGGAAACATGGTAAGAAGTCCCCGTCTGAAGGAATCTTTGGAGTAATATTGCGAGGGGGGGTGTCTCAGCTATTTATAGGAAATGATACAAGAACAAAAGTTCTCTGTCCATACAAATTGCAGCATTGCTACAGACCTCCAAAGTATAGGGACTCTGTCCCAGTGACAGGAAATTCCCATGATTAGGTTTACTGATATCACTTTCTTTGGAAACTGGCAGCTACCATTGCATCATGGCAATGTATATGATGCCCAAACCAAACACAGTATAAATTAGTCGACACTCATTTTCCTGGTGAAGAGTATTGTTCCTCTTTCATTCAATGACTTTTTTGTTCTTTTACATCCTGGACCAATCAAAAGTCCTTGTTGTAATTGAGCCTTGAGTGTAGACAATAGCTTATTCCGTCTATTCTGTTTACAGGACTGTAGACACTTTGTCATGTGGAGAGTGGGGGTTGTTTAAAGCAATTTTTCCCACCATTTAGAAAGAGGCAGAATCCTGAGAGGAAAACCCTGTCATAATAATAATCTAGATCCTATTGAAGTCCTTCCACCTCCAGCTTTATAATTTAGGTGGGGCTGGAATGCAGTGGGTTCACTAGCTTTTATACTGTTGAAATCTGGAATTATAATATACAGTATATTGGGGCTTCCAAAGGCACACAATAGAAAATAAATTACTTTCTACTTTTTTCACTAATGACTCACAGCAACATTGGTGTAGTCTCATCATCCTGTTTTATTCTTATTTACGTACTATACCTCCATATTTGCCCCCTACCAACGATTTAAATGCTCTTTTTTCTTGTTTTTACTACACCACAAACACATAACACACAACTATTTGTTTCTTCACAGAAAGGGTGACTTTTTTCGGAGCTTTGCAAAGGAGGAAAAACTCTCATTGTAAGAGGTGTACTGGGGTATCCATCAAGATGATCATCCTGTTTGTGTTGTAGATTTTTTGCAGGTCATACTAACAAAGTAATAAAATGGGTAATTGTGTGTGTGTGTGCGTGTGCGCACGCTTGTGTGTATGATGAGGGCAGAACTTCGATTTGGAGGCAGATTTTGCATTTTTTATTGTATTCTTGCCTAGATACTATGTGGCTTGCAGTGAAATGCCTGGATTATAGGTGTAAATCTAACTAAAGCAGCTATGG
>JAPKID020006052.1:0-10828 GCA_026931265.2 Tropidonophis doriae | reverse complement strand
CGTCTTATACGCCCGGTCGTCTTATACGCCGGAAAATACGGTAGTACTAATGTGATATTCCAGGTCCTGTGATTTGCCTTTGGGCTGGTCATTAAAGCTTCAGTGTCCATAAGTTTCACCTATTGTTATTGAAAGCTGAGACATTCTTTAGTAAGGTTTCCTGTGGATGAGAAGGCTGTCTTACCCTGCATTACTGAGACCTGATTGGACACAGAGAGGCTATTTCCTCTCTTCAAGAAGTGCCCAGCTGAGTTTCAGGTATAGCATCAACCAAGTCTCTGGGGGAAGTGTAACGAATTGTCATTGAGGAGATTTTGAAGGCCCCCAGCCCTTATAATAGTAGACATGTGACTCTTTTTGTGAAGTTGAGCTCTAGGGATCTACTTCAGTGGTGGGTTGCAGGTGGTATGCCCAGGTTTGGGCACACCGGATCCTGCCCAGAGCACCGGGTACCATTCCAGTATGGTGCTCTGGAGGGTCCACCCACCCACCCTCACTCCTTACCAGTCTTTAAAGTCTTCGGTGCTTCTACGCCTGCACATGGCACATACAGCGCCTGCGCGATGCTCCACTGAGCAGCTGGAATGTTATGGAGGCTCACGGAGGCGTTGCTGGATGGTACAAAACATACATGTGCTGCACATATGTGCACACACACTGTGCGCATCCATGTGGACGTCACTGGGTCCGTTCCAACCATATCAGTTGCAACAGGATCTGGAATCCACCACTGATCTATTTGTATATAAATCGCCATGCTATGCAGCAATTTTTCTGTCCTGCCTGATCTGCTTGACTCTGTGATTGGGTTTGTAATGGAATTACCTAGGTATATGGTGATGAGGGATTTCAATGTACCTTCACTTGACCTGCAGTTGGAGGTGGCTTGAGATTCACAGCCTGCAAGGCAACTAAGGACTTCTCCAGGTTATTGATGATCCAACTCACAGTTGGGGGAGCATCAGAAGTCCTTGGAATGAGCAAGTGATAGCAGTTTTGGATAGGATTTGCCAGGAGGAAGGCAAAAGTGGATGTCCAATTAAGTACAGATAAATGACTATATTTAGGAGTATCTTATGTCAATGCTAAGGGAACCTGATTATTTCTCCACCCTTATTGTTTCCACAGATAGCTGCCCAGTTTTGGCTGGGTACTTGATTGGTAAGGAGGGCCAAGGATCTTCTGCAGGGTCATTGCAAGTATTATATTCAGCATCTGACAGATAAAGTTGTTTGGATCTGCTTGGAGTTGCATTCTACATGTTGGCCCTGTAGAGTTGACTGAGGCACAATGTTACCAATTATCTGCCTTGTGTTCAATATAGTTGTTCCAAGGAAGTGGACAGGGTCTTTGGTATGCTGACAACTGTCACTTGTCTTCTGGGAAGTGACATGTAATTGGGTTCAAATGGTAATAAATACGTCTTTGTGGGGAATGATATTCCACATTCCTTGAAGGAGGCCATCAATGGAATGAGTAATACTGGACAATTTTCACTTCTTTCCTTCTTACAAGTGGTAAGTCCACAACCTGTCATGGTGCCTGCCCTAGGGAAGAGTCTTCCTCCCAAATGTAAAGACAACCCCAACCTTCATGGCCTTTCAGAAAGTCATGAAAGCCTGGCTCTTTCCCCAAGGATTGAGGCCAGGTTTTTACTTGTAGAAGTGTGATAAAGAAGTATGGTGTAGTTGTTTCATGTTTTTAATGGGAAGTACTTGACCCAGGTAGGTTGACTTTTATTGTTAATATTTTATATTAGCAATTAGAATTCTATTGAATCAGAAAAATGGTTATATCTCATATACTGAGATACAATATTTTGGATTTTTATGATCTTTGCCCAAAATAATTTGTTATATATGTACAATTAAATTTTCCTGAAAGGATCTGTTATGGAACATGGTGGGCATTATCGGGAAATGCTTACATTAGGTGCAAGTGAACAATAAATATGAAAATTAATATAAACTTTATTTTTTATATAAGTGAGAAATGGAAGTACCTACTACAACAAAATATGGGGTCCTTCACACTCTCTGAGCTTGGTGGTTTTCTTGCAATGTTTCACTACTAAAGTAGGTAACACCATCAATCACCAAGCTCAAAGAGCACCAAGAACAAAATGTTTTGGTATATCTCCATTTCTTCAAAGCAAGTTTCAGCTAGGCTGCCATCTATCAAGCAGATCTTTCTTTCTCCCTTGTTAAACACATTTCTACCTTTTCTTCTGAAGTGTTCCAAAACCTTTGATTTTAAGATACCCAGCACTCTTGGTGGAAATGAAGGAGTCACCATGTCTGCTGTGCTGTTTCTGCTCCCTGGAAACTAACAGGAGGGGAAGCTTCAAAAACTGATGTAGATTCCAGACTAGTTTGTGGGCATGTTAGGGAGTCAAGAGAATTTAGAATCCATAAGAATTTGTTCCTCTGGCACGACTCCCTGCCAAAACCCTTCCATGTCTCCTTTTCCCGCTGCTTGATTCTTGGCATGGGCAGCCTCAAAAGAGGGTTTCTGACATCAGATTTCCCCATTTGAGGACAGAAGATCCGAAGCCCTGGAGGAAAAAAATAGGAACAATCCCATAGGCTCTTGGAAATAAATCATCTCATGAACCACAAGACTGCAGTCAGCATTTTTAAAAATTTTTTTCCAATGGTCCCACATCATACTGTCTTTATTAAATGTTAATAAATGTATTTATTGTTGATTGACCTAAATAGTTAGATCTTTTTGTCTGCATGTTGAATGTGTAGGATTTTTCAATGGAAAATTTTCACTTTGAAATATGGTATGCTGTAGATGAACTCAGTGATGACTCCATTCATCAGATGGAGATTTATATGCAATTTTATGCTTCATATCTTGGTCATACGGCATTAAAAAATTCATCAAAATTGAGGAACATATAATTACTCTATATGCTGCCTTTGCTTCTTCCATTTGGAAGATTAGCTAGATAAATTGTAATTGGCTGCCTAGCTTGTTATCTGAAACTGGAATCCTACTTTACTGCTCTCCAACATCTGGGGTACAACAAAATCTGGTACAACAAAATCACAAGATTTGTAAGCGCTAGAGTTGTTGAGAGTCAGAAAGCATGCAACTTTAATTAATTATTAATTGGCAGATTGATATTTTCTTTCCCACTTTCTACTTTTGTCTTCCATGGGAATTTTATTTGAGGAATTGGTAACCTAATTCTCTCGAGTTTGCTGTAGCTTTTTTATTGTTCAATTGACTCAATATTCACTTGCATTACTTTTCTTAAGAATTCATCCACTTAATTTGGATATCATCTGATCCCTTGCTTTGTAATTGTACATTAAGAAAGCATCATTTTTGAACATTTGTCTCATTAGCATTTGTGAATTGAACACAAATATACTGTACACCAGTAGATTTCTTTTTTAAAAAGAGTAGAACAATTGCTTTAAATTCTTTGTCCAGATGAGGTACATTGTATTCAAAGCGTATTGAGGTACTTGATGTCTACTAACATCAAGATTTATTTATTGAGACCATTTCCTGTTTATTTATCAAAGAGTTGGTTTCCAGTTTATTTTTGAAGTAGAGAGTAGAAATATTCTTATAGCCTGTCAAATCTCTTAGCAGATAGTTTTATGTAGAAATGTAGTAGTGTTTGGTCAGTTGCTTAGATCAGTCTAAATAACATCTTGGTTGCGTTAAGTTCAAGTTTTGTGGTTTTCCAGTTTATAGCGACTAGGTCATATTCAGTAATATGTTATAATAGTTATAAAATATTGAATGTATAATGCCATTAGCATTTATAATGTATAATGCCATTAGCATTTAAAAAGTTTTAAAATTCCCATAATCAATTGGGATACTTTGATATTTATTTATTATGTTTAGCAAGCAAATCACAGAATTGTTTGATAAATTGGTATGGAGTTTTTTACTTTAAACTACAGTAGGGTTGATTTGTTATTACTGTGGTTTTAAATTCATTCCTATTCTTCCTGATATAATTTAAATATATTCTTTTAAATTGTGCAGGCAGTAGTAAAATCAGGCATCCTGTAGGCAGTATATTGAACCTGGTACACAATGAAATTTTTGAGCTAGGGATTTATAGTGCTTTGAAGTCCAGTAGCCCCAGTGCTTATGGTCAGCAAGCATTGTGTACCTATTTTTTCTCTTTCACACATTTTGTTTTAGTTAAGACAAAAATGTATGGAAAAAATGGGGAAAACGAAGAAGTATTATGTTTGAATTTTTCTTCTTCTTTGAAGCAAAGAGGAAGCACAATAAAACTTCAATGTGAGATAAGTGACTTTAGCCTAAATATACATTGATAAGTTGACCAACATTATTTTGAATTTTCTTCATAACTACTCATTCCATACATTCATTCATTCATTTAATCAATCAGTCTGCACTGTCAGTTTTTAAAAGTGTTCCACTTTAAAAAGCAAGCCCATTCTAGATCTAGCTTCTTGCTTAGCTCAATAGCGCTGTTATGGTATTGTCCCTAGGGACAATATCATTGCAGACATGAAAGGGGTTATGTTCGATGTTTTAATACAAGCTACTCTTTGGTTTTTCACTGCCGTTTTAAAAAATGTATATGACAGTAAGCATAAGGAGATTAAACAGAGCAGGTCAAAGCAAAGCTTCTATTGCAAAAGCAGTATTTCCATCTTCCTTCCCCCACCATCCTTTGTAGGAATTTAGTGGTTGAATTATCTGATTCTATATCTAGATCCAAGAATGAGTGGTGTGTTGTGTGTGGGGGGGTGTTGGTCAGTTTCCCAGGACTCAGAAATCTAGATTGCTTCAGCCCCAGGCTCAACTATATTATGATGAACAAGAAATAAGGCTAAATTGTATGTCATTCTTATGAATGTTTATTAAAATCTATTACACCATATCTATAGCTTAATTGTCCAAAACAAAACAGCAGTGTTATAACAGAAGAATACAATTTCTGTACAGTGAGTTTCTGGCCCAGGGGCTTCTTTTTAACAAAAATGTGCTGCTTCAGTAATTAAACTAGGATTTGTAATCCATGAGATAAACTTTATTCTTCATTACCAAACCTGCTCTCTTAAGAGCTATCAATCCTTGTTTGTGTAGCAGGGGGGAGGGAATAAATATATATAGAGAGAGGAGATGAGAATGGTGGGCGGGGCCTGAAAGAAAAAAAGGAAGGAAAAGAGGGTCTGGTAGGCCAAGCCTGAAGGGAGAGAAGGAGTTGTTTGGGCAGAGGTTTCTGTAGGCCAAACCTGAGGGGAAAGAAGGAGTTGCAGGGCAGAAGCTTCTGTAGGCCAAGCCTGGGGGTGGGGTGGGGATATTATAAAAGAGACTTTTGAGAGGCAAATCAGAGAGAGAGAGCAGAGGAAACAACGAAGGAGTAAAGGCAGTGGAAGAAGAACCCAGCAGGCAGTGCAATAGAGAGTGAAGATAGAGAAAGGGCAAAAAGCTTCATTTAGTCACCTGGATCCCACCCCATCTACGCCGTGCCTGCTGAGAGGAGGCTGACCACCACTCCACCGTGTGACCCTGGCAAGTAGAGATACATCAGAGAGGGACCAGGTTGGACTGGCAGCCACACAGAAAATAAAAGGGCCAGGAGAACCCAGACTTCAGCGGCCCTTACGAGGGTAAGCGCTACATTTGTATGCAATAAAAAGATAAAACATGAAGAGAAAGAACAATCAACCTAATTGTGAGGGACATCAACTCCAAGAACAGAAGATCTGGTGCCATTAAAAAAAATTAAAAGTGGATATATTTCAAAGGAGGAAACCCCCCTTTTTGTCTGAGATATGTATTTAAGTTGTTGTCTAAGGTATTAATAGGTTAGCTTGCTATTTGGGGTAAAAGCCCTCACAAAATGCAAATGGAACACAAAGGTGTATCTGCAAGGGGCTCAGAATTCTTGGGCCAGGCTAAAATGTTATGTGAAGTGACAAGAGAATTCCCATCTCAAGATGGCCCAAAGTCTGTTGATTTGAAGAGGTGAAAGAAAAGAGCTTACTATTTAAACTTTGGTGCTGATGTGGAGATTTATGATCTGCAACAGGAAGATCTATATAAATATGAGTCATTTCTTGTCTGCAGCAAAAGACCTCTTGAGTTTGTAAAACTTTTTTTTGTTGTTGTATTGTGTATTTACCTTCATAAAAATGTAGGTAAAGTTGCATTATCATTTGTATTTTACCCAGTTCTCTGGCTGATTTAATTTAATAATTTGAAATATATATTGCAATCATGGGAGAACACCATAGATTCTTAGGTTATCCTTAAATTATGTTGTTACACAATGGTACAGAAGACCGTTCCATTACACTGTACTCTAACAAAGGGAAGACAAACTTGTAGTTCTCCAGATGTTGTTGAACTTCATTTGTCATCATTCTTCTTTCCTGGCCATGATGACTAGGGCTAATGGTTTTTCACAGTATCTAGAGGGCTTTCAAAAACAACAAAATGCACATACAGTACTTCTTTTGAAATAATTAGGTTCCTTTTGTCCAACTTCAATTACTATCAATATTTGTTTGTCTGAGTTAGCAGATGTCCTACTGATCCTTATTTAGCTTCACACTTTTTCAGAACACTTGACCTGATGAGATCTTTGCCCATTATTTATTAGATAATCATGATTTGATATGTGCTGTTACTTATAAATAAAATAAGTGATTTTTAGGGAATGGCATTTTGCTTTTTGAGAATTTGTCATTGTAAAATAAAATAATGTTAAAAAACACTGTTGTACTCTTTGTACATATTTTCTCACAGTTGGGGAATTGTTGTTGTAGAATTGCCCAATCAAGACCAAATTTCATGAAGAGGCAATTCAACTGTATAGTATTTATGTGATTCAGCAAGGTTAGAAGTCAAAATTCAATATTTTATCCCAATTCATTATTGTATATTATATTATTCTCAATTTACTTTTTTCTTACTTATAAGACACATGTGTCTAAGCAAGAATTAATAAACAGTAAAGTAGATAAATTTTACATAGCTAATCATAGAATTAGTTCTCTAGATCAGTTCAATGGGTTTTATAATTTGAAGACTACAACTTTTTATCTTATATACATATAACATATGAATTTTTGCACTGGTTGCTAACCATAATAAAGAATATGCTGTGTGTGTGTGTGTATGTGTGTGTGTGTTAGCTTTTGCAGATATTAAGTCACTTTGATCTTTCCCTTGTTTTCCTTTCAGAAATTGGTCCTGTAACCATTACCACAGATCCTAAGAAATTTCAGTACGAACTCAGAGAACTATACGTTCAGGTGAGTGGACTATTTCTTTAATTTCACAGAGGGAAAGAAATATCAGACTGTCCTCTATCAGCCTGCATGGGAGAGTAATTGTATAAGCTTCATTGTATTAGAAGAAGAACTCATGCATGTAAATATCAGGGAAATTTAATTCCCATAGCTTAATACATGCAGGAGAGTTCTGTGTCATGGCATTCTAAAAGGTGACTTACTATCTACATCTACATTCTAAATTAGAGCAATTAATTCTTAATTATAAAGCTGCTTGCAGTAACATTCTCCATTTTATTATTTTTCTCTAGCATAGCATAGGAAGTTACCCAATTATCTGAGTTAATTCATATGTTGTGGCTGGTTGGAAAGTTCCATGGGCCTCAATTTTGGGAGTAGATTCTAAAATAAAACATCCATTGAGCTAGAGAGATCTGCAGAATGAAGGTAAAGATAACCTTACTTAACTTGATCTCTCTGGATGCTCACTGCGGATGATGGGGATTGAAGTCCAACATGTCTAGAGTACAATACCTGATGTTAGGGAAGACTTGAGGGAAATTAAATCTCATGTCGTACAATCCAAACAGAATAATAACTTCAGAGTTATAACCACTACTGAAACTATGAGTTCGGAATGCTCAAAGCATTCTGATAGCAGTTGGAATAAATAGCATTGTGCAAGGCATTACTGGATGGTGAGAAGGAGAGCAAAAGACTCTTCCTTCCTTCCACTACCCACAGAATAAATCAATGGATGGGTTATTTGTGTGGTGGAAGGGGAAGCTGGACTTACAAATTTTCTCCTCACAAAGTAATGGGTAGGATACAAGTCTTAGGTACCTATTAGTCTCTACATGGCTTTCATTAACTTGATGAGAGGCAAAAGAAAAAAAATATGTTTATTTCCCTCCACCAGCTGATCTCTGAAGTGGCCTTCCCCGACCTTTAGAATTCTAGTGGGTTTTATAATCTCTGCCACACTAGAGGTTAGGAAAGAACATTCTAAACTAGGGGTCTCCAAACTTGGCAGTTTTAAAACTTGTGGACTTCAACTCCCAGAATTCCTCAGTCAGCCGTGTTGACTGGGGAATTCTGGGAATTGAAATCCAGAAATCTTAAAGTTTCCAAGCTTAGAGAACCCTATTATGAATCATGCTTCACTGCTTTCCTGCCCTCAAGCTCTTTGATTGTTTTAATATGAGCTGCTACAACGAAAGACTCAGATGTGAGGCTGCATCCAAAGGCTGAAGGTTCCACAGATGCAAATGATTTTGCTTCTTCCTTCTTTGGAATCTTCTGGATTCTACCAACTGATCTGTCACTTAAAATATCATAAGTTGTAAAATGAAAGATTAAACATAGGACATTGTTTGTAAAATAGTTGTTTGTGTGATTCTGGAAGGACATCTTACGTGCCCAAGATACATGCACACTGCGGTATGGGAAAGAGAACAAAAGAAAAATGTGACTTAAGAAAAGAAAAAGGCATCATTATAACTTTACAGCAATGAGACATATTTATGCTGCAGGGAAGGGAAAAATGTATGTTTTTCATTAGTTAGGAGAGTAAAGAATTAGTGTCATAATTTAATATCAAATGAATAACGTACTGAAGTAGTGGAATATTTTTTTTCCAGAGGAGGTTTTCAAATAATGTTCACTGCAGGAGGTGTGGTGATCAAATACAGCCCAATTGAGTGGGGTTATTTCAGGATATGTCCTATATATTCCTGGCAAAAATAAAGATGAAAGAGACAGAAACAATATAATTATGCTGCGGGAGAAAATTGTTCAACACAAGGAAGCTAGTTTAAAGTATATTCCCAATGGGCATATTAATAATCCTAGCCTTCTCCAGTCTGGCACCTTTGGATTGTATCTTAGGACTCATTTGAGAGCATTGAATATGTTGATTGAATTTGCAAATGTAGAACCAAGACCAGAAAACTCCAACTCGATTTAAATTAAACTCGACACTCCAACTTGAGTTAAATCAATTTTATACAATCAGAATCTGGTCCTTTCTTGATGTATTGAAGAACCTGCTTTGAAGCTATTATTGTACGTCACTATATCGGGAAAGCCAAAGATAGAAAATAGTATCCATTTTTGTGCAATTTCTGACATCCTAATATGAAGATTCTGCATTTTGGAATACTGAACAAGAAAGGGAAAAATTAAACAAAATCAGTCAGGGTAAATGATTATCTTAAATTTCTGGAATGCACTTCTAAATTTAATTCCTTTGCTGAGGACTAAGAAATCACCCCATTAAGAAAGTATTGGATGAATTTTTTTTATTATTCTAATCATAGCTTCTGAAAGCACATGATGAGAGTATATATATGGTACTATAGGCAATTTTTTGCCATTCACCTACAGAAATATTACATGGAAGATTCATTTAAGAATCACAGCTATTTGTCATTGCCAAACCTAGTTATGTGGGGGGAATCCTGCATTCTTGCCTCTTCTCTTTGTAACATTTTCTGTCTGTCCTGTTCATAAGCCCATCATGGAATTGAATATGTGAGTCATATATTTATCTGGTGTATTGCATTTCTAAAAAAGCAAGCTTTAAAAAAAAAGCAAGCTAGACCTCTCGCTAGAGTCGGGAACGACTAGCACATATGTGCAAGGGGAACCTTTACCTTTAGACTAGAAAATATCACTAGCTCAGAATGGAACAAGTGGCTTGTAAATTAATCCTTGTTTACATCTAGTGCAGAATGATTAAGGAGGTTGATTGGCTAAATTCCTGAACAAGAATCTCCATGAATTTAATAACACAATAAGAGAATTGGAAGGGACCTAGGAGGTCATCTAATCCAACACCCCTCTCAAAAACAGGAAAATTTATACCATTCCAGAGAAATGGTTGTCCAATCTCTTCTTAAAAACCTCCAGTGTTGGAGTACTAACAATTTCTGGAAGCAAGTTGTTGCACTGATTAATTGTTCTAATAGTCAGGAAATTTCTCCATAGTTCTCGGTTGGATGTCTCCTTGATGAGTTTCCATTCATTGCTCCTTATCATGCCTTCAGGTGCTTTTGAGAATAGGTTGACACTCCCCGCCCTCTTCTTTCTGGCAGTCCATACGTTATTGGAATATTGCTATCATATTACTCCTAGTTCTTCTTTTCATTAAACTAGATATCCCTAATTCCTGAAAGTATGCTTCATGGGTTTTAGCTTCCACTCCCCCAATCATCTTTGTGGCTCTTCTCTGCACTCTTTCTAGAGTCTCAACAGCTTTTTTTTTTTAAGTTTTATTAGTTTTTCAAAAAATTTTTACAAAAAGGAAAAGGGTAGGGTGAAATTAAGGTATTTTGAGGACATCATACTCGGAGGTGTCAGCTCCCTCCGAGGCTTCATACATAAAAAGGGTTTTCCTTTTACCTACAAAGTGGAAGGATATACATTATTCATTTCATTTTCATGCAATCATTCATTTTTGTTATAAACATCCAAATAAAAGTCACACATATATAAACAAAGTCACTTATGAGATCTAAGTCTTTTGGCAATTGTATCTTCCTCTTCTTGGCCGCCAGTGGGCGGAGCCAGGGGGG
>JAPKID020006051.1:0-10828 GCA_026931265.2 Tropidonophis doriae | reverse complement strand
CAGCATCAATCTACCAATCATGATACAACTGCACAACCAATCAACCTACTCACAACAACAGTCAGCACTCCATCCCCCCCACCAAGATTTAAGGAAGGGCCATGCCTTCGCAATCAGAAACCGAAGCCCGAACATGGCAAGTGAGATCTTGCCGAAACATTGCAAAAAAATTCCATGCTAGATACGCGGGAAAATACCCGAACCAAGCAATACCAGCATACCTACACCCATGAAACGAATATACAAAAGTAGTAATAATTCTTGAGAATTCTCTAATACAGGGAGTCTTTGACTTATGGCCACAATTGACTCTGAAACTTCTGTTGCTAAGTGAGACACTCAAGTGAGTTTTTCCCCATTTAACAACTTTCCTTGCCATGGTTGTTAAGTTAATCGCTGCATTTGTTAAGTTAGCAACACGGTCATTAAGTGAATTGGCTTCTCCATGGACTTTGCTTGTCGGAAGGTCGCAAAAGGGGATCATGTAACCCCAGGATATTTCAACCGTCATAAATATGAGTCCATTTCCAAGCCTCCCAATTTTGATCACGTGACTATGGGAATGCTGCAACGGTCATAAGTGTGAAAAATGGTCATAAGTGACTTTTTTCACCGCCGTTGTAATTTCGAATGGTCACTAAATGAACATTTGTAAGTTGAGGACTTCCTGTATAAAGGATATACTCTATCATCCTCATTTAACGGCAGTGGAGTCTGCGCAACTGAATGGAACTAGCAGAGCGTTTTAATGGCCAGATGCCTTTCCTGTCGCCGATGTGGAGTTTTGCTCAGAAAGGATATACCTTATAAAAGGGGGGAAACATTCCTTTATCCTTTTAATCCCCTCCTTCTGCCTTAGTTGGCACAAGTTAAAAAACAACAACTGTGGATGACGCAGGAGATTTTCCCCAAATTTAAGACCGCTTTGCTCCGTGTTGAATAATAGCTTTCCTTGCACGCTTCGTAGAGACTTACCGAATTAATGCATTTATTGAATTAGTCCAATGACCTTATCAAATGCCAGCTAAGGTTAGATTCTCAAGTAAGAAAATTAGCATATAAAGGCAGAGAGACAACAAACATGGGTTTCAATGAATGCATTCCGAAAGGATTTGCTCAGATTTGTGGTTTATAGAACGTTAGTTCAACCAATTAAATTGAGATGGTTTAATCGTGACATCTCACCCATAAAATAAAAGGCTATAACCTTCATCTTAAAATATATTCCCCTATAATACATTTAACCATATTTTTCTTTTAACGTTTCCAACGTTCCTTTTCTTTTTTTAATAAAAAAATTATCGGAAGAGCCTGCCGGATTCTCTCTGTGTGCTGTGAGAAGGTTAACCACCAAATACATTCCTTCAACTGATATATCTCAAAACCCTCCCAGATTTAACTGCTGAAGCCATCTGCTCAAAAGAGAGTGGAGCAGAGCTTCTCTTCTTAATAGTCCATGACTGGATTTTAAAACGAGAATATATATACATTTTTCATTTGGGGACTTAGTCTCCCTGGTCCCACCAACCATCCTCTAAGACAGGGGTCTCCAACCTTTGCCACTTTAAGTCTGAAGGACTTCAGCAAAGCTGGCTGGAGAAGTCTGGGAGCTGAAGTCCTTCGGACTTAAAGTTGCAAAGGTTGGAGACCCCTGCTCTAACATGTTAGCTTTCCGGCTGAAGTCTGCCAAGATGTCTTCTCCAAACTACCATCCAATAAAAGCATGCCCAGTCTTCAGTCTGATTCAGATTGTGTCAATAAAGCTGCATTCAGGTGGAGGGGGAGGAGGGTAGAGAGGAAGACTGTTTCTCTTTAGCACTCAACCACAAGAAAGACAATAGATGGCTTTGGCATTAAGTGCTGTGTGCCTTTGATACAAATTAAAGCTGTTCTCAGCAAAGGTCAATTCCCTTTAAGTATAACTTGGCAGGTACTTTGCAGGCATTTGATGCAACACCTACAAGGACTAAAGGACACAAAGTTAGAACTTGGATAATTAAGCCTTCAAGGAGTTTCTTCCTCTTCTCAGGTAGAAAAGCAATGTCTGCCTTGTGTCTCCAATAATTTCAAGACCAGCTAGATCTATATTTTATATTCATTGCTACAACTTTACAAATCAAGATTGCCATGGGATGTAATAAAGAACCCGTTTAATAAAGTACATTATTCTGTTTTACATGAATTGTGAACAGAATCCATTTAGATAATAGCACTGCTTCAGGATTATTATAATTATATTAAGTGAAGACCACCAGGTTTTAAGATTTTGATTCTTTAGCTCTCATCACTCATAGGCAATGAATAAAGGGCACATCACAATGATCTTGTGTTATATAGGTCTCTGAATGCAATTTAGGAGATAAAAATGCACTTTTCTCATCAAAAGTGCACTCTGAGTTTATTTAGATCAAGTACATTTAGCATTTCTCTACTTTTTTCAATAGTGATTTTCAGATTGTTGGCCAAGTATCGTTAATAAGCAGTTTCTAGTTTCCTGAGCTCTTTCTTTATGATTATTTTTTTAACTAAACTTTTGATTGGGCAGGCCATTAAACAAGCACTATTTCCAACAGAGGAATTTCCTTGATAAGCGTTCCAGAAATGCTCAGAGCTATGTTGGCATTCTTCAATAGCTGTTTTTGGGTCCTTTGTCTTTTGGTTGGCATTTTGCTAACACTAAGGCTGAAGGATTTATTTTGTTTTAAAAAAAACAGAAACAGAACCTGTTGAAAAAAAGCTGAAAAGAGAACTTAGTACTGCCTATTTATGGAATTATTCTAAACTCTTGCCTGCCATTCTGCCTATTTTTACTTGCACTGTGCATCCAATGCACTTGAAAAAGGAGCAGAGTTTTGTTCAGATGGTTCTGAACACCATCTTGTCTTTTTGGACAACACCCCCCAGATGCCTCTATCCCACAAATATAAATAATACAAGGAACACTGGATTTGTCTCTTTAAGTTTCTGAAGGGTGAGACTTGAATCTAAACAAGCAAGCAAACATTTTAAGTCACTGAAAGCTGAGATTCTGCACAGAAGTACCTTTAAGATAATGTAAATGTGATATCGTGATTCAGATAGAGGTGTGATGTGAAATTTAATATATACAGTAGGTGTGCAGGCCATCAAGAATTATGTATTCTGGTTACAAGACAGCAGCCAAGGGCACCAACCGGTTGGCAATTGGAGAACATAGATCAACATTCTGTCAACCAACTTCAGCGAGTTATACATACAGAATAAAAAAATAAACTGAGAAAGAGAAAAGAGAATTATTCTCATTTAGATATAGTTAGAACCATGTTGGAATAGCTCTGGTATGTATCCTTCAAATAATGCAGGATCCTGCAATGTGAGAAGGCTCCATGTGAGTGGCTCCCAAAGAATAACAAACCATGATATATTATACATGCAGAGTCAGCTGTTTTGGACTGATTGTGAATGCTCAGAATTTTCCTCCCTCTTCTATTACATCTTCTTCTCTTTAATTGTTATTCTGTCACTGATACTAAAATATAGCTGCTATAAGGCCAAACTGGTTCGTCGTGGATTATAAACTCCTTTAGGGTGGACACTAATGCTAGCCCTAAACATTTATATTTTAAGCAGCTTTGGATAATAAAATAGGCAATATATACATTTAATAATAAATTTAAAAAAATAAAAAATAGGGACGGAACACTGTGGTAAGGCAAAGGAGTAAAAATGGAAAAGAGTTGTTTGTCTGCTTTAGAAAGCCAGTTGGGTTTAGTGGTTAAGGTACCAGGTTAGAAACCAGGAAACGGTGAGTTCTAGGCCTGCCTTAGGATTGAAAGCCAGCTAGGTGATTTTGGGCCAGGCACTCTCTCTCAACCCACATCAGGTTTGGGCAACAAGCCAATCAGTATGCCACAATCATCAAATCAACACTCGGCTGATCTAAAAACTGGAAAGAAAGAGAAGTGGTCCCTACCTGTGTGGGAAAACACTAGTAAGAAAAAAATAAGTTGGTTTGCTATATCCACTGCTGTCAAGCTGAATGATCAGTTGTTTTCTAAACCAGTTTTCTTAGTTTCAAGTCAACTAACATTATCAAGTTCTGTAATTGAAGAGCACAGAATAGGTTTTGGAGATTCGTGCATGCAAAGAATTTGCTCTAATGCCAAGTCATAAACATAAAGAATCAGAAGTTCTATTTAGTGTATGCTATATTGAATAGAAAATTTGGAAACCTCTAGCTTTTCCTGAAGGCAAATGTGAGCCATAAGATGCTATATATATATTAAATGAGATTTTATAAAATATGTACTTATTTATTAAGCTGAAAATCCAGACAGGATAAACAAATGTTTACAATATAATACAATAAGCATTTCCAAGATTTAATAAAAATGATTGTCAGTCATTGTGCTTCACAAAAGATTTCTTTTTAATGAATAAATAATTTGATGAAATAAAAAATATTTACAATATAAACAAACGGGAAAAGCTTTGGATAGAGTAATCTGCCTCCTGTATTTTTTCCATTTTCTTAATGGATGTATATCAAATCACTTCTTCTGAAACAATACAAGTTGGACAGAAAATTGAAGTCAGCAAGATTAATGTGGTCTGTGGGCGTAGCTTTTAGTTCAATTCAAGCTACGCGTGCTTTGTTTATTAAGAGCAAATACAATACAAATATAACTAAAATACAGTATCAAAATGCTAGGCAACATTCTCCACAGAACAAAAATGTACACTAGTTTTTAACAATAACAAGGATCACTGGCAACAAAAAAAAATAGTACAACAGAAAGGTACAAACATTGTCATTAAGAATAGAATTGTGCTCTTGGATTGATCAGATGACTAGGCAGGTATAGTAGGCTCTTCGATGGGTTTGCATGATAGTGGTGTCCAGTCCCAGAGTGTGTTGGTGTGGGACTGTGGGACTGTGACTCAAGCAATAGCCATACTATAGGAAATGGGCAGTGCAAGCATTTTTGGAAAGACTCTCTGGGGCTCTTAAAAAGAGCCAATACAAAGCAATTAAAGTGTAACACTGAGAAGTTCTCCTCTCATACACACAGATATCATGAAGCAACTCGCTTGGACTGTGCTAGTGAAACATTTTGCCTCCCCCAACGTTACTTGCAGTATCAGCCAGAATTCAAGTACTCCAAAGCCACTTCATAGCAGAATTTATATTGATCCTGAAGAGTCAAAACAAGAAAAGGGAGGAAGTTAGTTGTAGTTAAAGAAAGTCAAGTTGTATAATGAATTAATTACAAATATTTAATGAAAAAGTTTTCTGTGTAGATTTCTTTTGACTCTATTAGACAGGGCCACTATGACCCTATCTGGAAAACATGTGTGCATTGGTAATAAGATCATAGAGATATACAACATAGTCTGCCATACACAGATTACTTAGATCAAAAAGATGTGCTTTGCAAGAAGTGAAAGAAAATAACAAATACAGCATTACCTAAATATTTTATTTCGCTATATAGAGATTTTTAGTAAACTGTCAAATGATGGCAGTGGAATTTCTTCATGACTGAATGACAAACACAACTTCTTATATAGTAACACAACTTCAATATAGTAATGATGAACAAAATAGACCGTATCCTGACATACTGAATTGTTATGTAAGCTTGTGCATACTTGCACATACATAAAACACTAATGGCCTTTCAGCCTTTCTACATTTCAACTAGTTTCACAAAGTACAACAAAAGGAAATAATTGCTCCTGGCCCTTTGTTTCTGAACTCTTTTAATATTTCTGCAAGATAGAAGAACCATAATTAAATGCAATACACTAAATGTCAAACTGAAATTCACAGTCTTGATAAATATTAGGAGATTAAGCTATTTATAAAATATATAATTTGAAAATCTGACACTTCATTTTACATGACTATTATTTCTGCCATACAAAGTCTGTTCTCCTTTTGGATTGTCCTGCCAGAAAAGAAAATTAATAAGGGTGTTCTGTTTAAAGTTGTTACATTTACACAAAAAGTCTAACACATCTTGAACAAGACTCAAGAAGTAGCATAAAAATACTTTTATAAGTCAAGTGATTTCATTATCCCCTTTAGGAAACAACAGGCTTGCTTTTATGAACAGTACTCCACATAAATTGCAAAAATGTCACTATGCCTTATGAGAACAGGGATAATTTTCTACTTAGTGGTATAGTTTAAAGAACTCCTACCAGAAGGTCCACCATATTCGGCTTATTATTCCTCAGAGTCTTCACAGCATGGAATACATCAACGGCCCTCTGGTGTTGTAGCATTTCACAAACAATACTGATTGCACAAAATGTCCCACTGCGGCCACCACCATTTCTGTAAGAAAAACAGCAAAATGACTTGATTATTTTTTAGATTTTGTTATTACAGTACCTAAGGATTTTTTTTCACCTTCTAAAATAAGGTTATTTTATTCAATTATATACAACCAATGAGCATTCATGTTTTCTAAATAGTCTAGCCACAGACTGGATTTGCTGTATTATAATAATAAGCTAAGCATAATAAATATTTATTGCTCGTGACATTTCTAGCTATAGTCTTTGGGATCTTAGAATTATCATCTTCCCAGCTTTTAGGCTTAAGCAAAAAATTACTTTATCCACCCTTGTTAGGCTAAGTTACAAATAATATTAGGAATCGTGTTAACAATACAACTTTATTTAGAAGAAGATTTAGAAGATTTATGAGCACCTAGAAATGAACAAGGTAATCACTTGAATCACATGGGTTTGTTAAAAACATATCATACCAGACAAACCTTACTGTCTAGGTGTCCCTTAACATAAGAATTTTTGATTTTGATGATTGCACAGGTTTTTTTTCTCCTTCTGCTGCTAATGTATCTAAAAAGGAGGTACATTAGCAGCAGAAGGAGCAAAAAGTGTGCAGATGGATTCAAAGTTGGCTGACCGGATTCAGCATGTAATCCTCAATGTACTACATCTACATGGAGGGAAGCATACAGTGGGGTGCCTCAAGGTTCTGCCTTGAGCCCAGTGCTCATCAGCATCTTCATAAGTAATCTAGATGAGAGATAGATGGGGAACTTAAAATATTTGAGGTCAACAACAAGCTAGGGGGAATTGCCAACACTTTGGAAGATAGACTCAAAATTCAGAAGCATCTTTATAACTTGAACATTGGGCCCTATATCTATATCCTTAGATATATATTCATATCTATTTTAAAATTGAACAGCACTCCCTTACTAGAGGGAGAGATACAACAGCAACTATCTCCTGTTTACAATGCAGTCCTTTCAACAGTGCCAAGAAGGTTCCATACCCATTTACATTCTTAATTCAGATTATTCTGAGGATGCAGATAAACCACCTAGTGGCTTCAACAACTCTCTGACAGAGACCAATCATCAGAGTGCTAATGACTAGATAACTGCAAAGAACATAAATCCTTCTATTCCCCACCAGTTTTATATATACTAATAATTTATATTATAGATATTTGATTGGAGAAACTGTATCTATCTCAAGAATATCAGTACCCAAAGCAGTGTATTGCAAAAATGTGTTGCATGAGTTTAGATGCATGATTAAATTAAGCATTTATAATGCTTTATCTCTGGTTATTTTTAGTTTTCTAGAGATTCGTCCCCGTTCTAGAAACCCTGTTATTTCTACAGCTATTCTAATCAGCATCCTTTAGAAGGGACGTCATTGAAAATAATAAACCTTAATAATTACCAGAGTGCAGACTAGTTAGCTTGCAACTCTTTAAAGACAACATTCACAAATGGTTCATTTTCAAAGGAACTACAATATGGCACATCTGTCACATCCAGACAGTATGAAAAGAATGCTCCCTGCTGCCAAAACGCTGGATAATATTGTGCCATTCTTTCAGTATCTAATTAAACTAAAGTCATTTAAAAGGATTATGTTGGAGCTTTTTTCCCCCCTTCCTATGCTACCTCAAAGTGCCATGCACGTGTGCACACACATGAGAGGTAGTACAACCATTTAATATCATGAGTAATCAAGAGAGATAATATAAATTTGCATTTGAAAAAGATCTCCCAGATGTGCATCTCAAAGCGTTAATGAACTAAACTTCCCAAAATAAAATATTATAATTTTTATTCAACAGGTGAGAAAACTAGAAAGCAACGTGATAAAACTACTGGACCATGATCAGCTGAAAAGAGGGGTGATTTTAACAAAATCTAGGTAGTAGCTAATGTTTAATTTTAAAAAGAACCTTATAGTTCATTCAGAATGATTATAGTCTGACTGTATCAGAGATGGTATTTAGCTGGTTCTTTCTGGTTCGAGTGAACTAGTAATGGTGGCTGCAGAGGCTCCACCCACTCGCCCCGACGTAATGCATGAGCACTGTGCATGCACAGAAAGCGGTGTACATGCGCAGACACAGCGTGTGTGCACTTTCACATTTGCGAACTGGTAGGGAAGTGAATCCCACCAGTGGACTGTATATGAATGTGACAGAGAGAAAGATGGAGAAGCACAAAGAAAGTGAAGAAATACATAAATTAACATATCATGCTAAGCCACGGTTTGATCACCATTTATTCAATAATCCACAATTGGCTAGGTTCTCACAATGATTACTCTCAAAAATCAAATGGATGGGTTAACAAAACATACCAAACAAAATTAGCATTTATTCTGATTTATCTTACACTAAGGTTAGGAAGTGAGGAAGGTTATAAAGAAGAGAGTTGGAATATTGCAGTTTAGCAATAGTCTGGTTGTCATGGAAAATGTTTTTATAAGTGGTGGTCCAAACTACACAATATATCAATACATAATTTCCCATTGTGTACCTGGTTTTTTTTTGTACCCAGGCATTTTTTTTGTTAGGTTCAATTCCTGATGACTGCACAGGCAAACAAAAGTATTCTCTATCTTGACCTATCCTTAGCAACAACCATAATTCTTCCAAGGAAATTCTTTTAATCTTGGCCCCATCAATCTCTCTAATTTATTATTTTCTTCTTCATCTCTCAGCAGGCCAAGTGTAGTCATTTTTTCTAGTCCTTCATTCTATCACATTCCCAAAGTAGATGAATTTCTCCTTGCCCAAAAGATCGTTTTAACTTTAATAGTTCTGAACTTTGTTGTCACAGAAATGTCCTTATCCTGTGTGATCTTGTCTGTTTGTCACAGCCTTTCTCCTTAAGATTGATCTCCTTTTTTATTCCTCTATTTCCTCCTTTATTCTTAAACCCAAGAAAAGCCAAATTATCTATTGCCTTCACTCATCTAAAGTTAATCAGATGTCAGCTAAGCAATCTTGTTTGCATCTGTTAACTGTGCTGATGTCCATTTAGTGCTACCAAATGACATTGCAAGAACAAAAAATGATATTTTTTCCATCTGAAATTCCAATCCAATATTACCAGCTATAGAAAAACTGATGTTTTATCATCATATAGAACATTGATTCTGTGATGCCCATATGCTTCAGATTTTTCATTCAGTATAGTATTTTCCCCTTATTTTTCACCAAAGATTACCAACCTATTGCTTGTCTGGCCACTAGATGGTAGCAAAGAAAGCTTTTGGTTCATCTTGACTGCCATCTACCATAATCTTTCTATCTTCCTTTTAATCTCATTTGCATCTATTAGAACTCCTTCCTGATTACTTCTCAGCGTTTCTAATTCCACTGTAGGTTTTTCTATTATTTTTCTGAACAAAAAACATTTCATTTTTTTAATTGTTTTTCTCTTTTTGTTGACATTCTCAAATAAGGTGTTTGTCTTTTCTTACTAGACCTAGAAGTCCCTATTCATGCTCTGAAAACTCTTTGGATCTTCTCATCTTTGACATTTTTAGATAGTTTTTACTTCAATTTTGCAATGTCTCATTTCTTTGTACAGCTCCTTAGGTTCTCTAGTGCATAATTGATTCATTGTCTGAATCTGTTCCTTTCATTGATCTTATATTCTTACTGCATACTGCCCACATCAAATCTTGTTAACCTAGTCAGTTTCATTCTCTTAGGTTTAGTCTATATATTTGACATCAATATATCATGGTCTCTTCCACCAGGCTCAATAGATTGCACTTCTCATTCTTCCACTTCCTATTATGTTGTCAGTTTGATTGTAGTGTTGTGCATCCAGTTATGTCCATATGTAGACTCTATTTATGCTGCTTGAAACGGATTCAGCAATAAATAAAGAATTCTCTTTGCAAAAGTTCATTATATTATTTTCTTTGTGGTTACACTATGGCAATCCAAATCTTCCTGAATTCCAATTGTTTATTACTGGAACTCTATCTTTATTCACCTCTCAGGGATGATTTAATTGCTTTTTCTGTACTTTGCAGAAAACTGATGATATGATTCTAGTGGTCCCTTCCAATTTCATGATATCATGAATTACCTTCCAGACAATCCTTCTGAGTCTCCCTTCCCATTCAGTACAAACAGTATACAACATGCTGCAGCAGAAAGAAGAGGGGATGAAAGACTGGCAGAATTTTTTCCCTCTTCCTTACAAAGGAGCACAGTGAAATCCACCATTTTGCATCAAGCAATGTTAATAATGTTACCTCTGGGAAACATATAAAAAGAGCAGAAAGACTATAGTCCTCTCTGATTTAGTTCTCAGTGTGGCAGTACTCAGAGATTTATTACCTGTATTGAACAATTATTGACAAACAGATTGTCTATGAGTTTGTTAAATTGCTCCAGGGCTGTAAATTAGGAACTCTCCAGTCTGAATATTGCTTTTGCAATACTTTTACTAGGTGAGTTTGGGGCGAGCTATCTGCTCTCTAACTCCCCCACCCCCCCAATCCTATAAGCCCCATCTGTACTACGAACAATTAC